>OX578133.1:118928574-119108574 GCA_951213105.1 Amaurobius ferox | reverse complement strand
TTTATGCATCCAACGTCAATACAAACTTTATGCATCCCACGTTAACCAAACGTAGTGTTACAATTTGGGAATGAAAGGCCAAGATCATCAAGAGAAATCGTTGCAGTACAAGCAAATTGTTCTTTTATAAAGGATTTTATTTTTGCGGAAGCCATATAACAATGCGACTATTTTAAAACTTATTTGCGGTGTTCAGGTGCACCAGATTACCCTAAGCAATTAATAACGGCCAAAGAAATTGCACTACTTCTGACAAAGGATGTGCATGCCTTTCGAGTTCACAATGACAAGCTTATTTCATCATTGTTTTCATCAGCCGCTGTAAAAATTCAACTTCAATTTTCAAATTTTAAGGTGGAAGTGCAATTTGTTACAGAGTGCGCAAAATGTATAGAATTTAGAAATAAAGACGTCAAGCTGTTATAGATGTGGCCTCCTCACGAGGATGGAGTTCCAAGCACATTAGTACATGCCAAAGTGGCATAGTTTATATATCATTTCAGGAACTTAAACTACATACACGCACTGTCACTCTAGACACAGAGTTACCATTTACAGTACAATTTTCTGCTGATCAAAAGTATCACAAAGAAAAACTGTCTACGTTCCAATACACAAATTCAGTGCAAAACAATCGAATTTGCTTAGAGGAACCATCTATTCAGCTGCAGGAACTAAATATGACCTACACAATTCTACAGGCTGTAATTACATAATAATTACATCCATAAATGTTGCTGAGTGGTTCAAATTTCCAAATGTGATGAATGCATTCTAAGCTATTAAATTCGTGGGTAGAACATTTTTAGCGGCATATTTATGTATAACACTATTTTCAACAATGTTTACATGCTGCAGAGCTTGATAAAAATGCATGGACAAAATGCATGGCATATTATAAATGAAAATTAGAACTATACAATTGAGTTTGATTTTGTAAACTAATTTTCAATCATAACAATTATTATTATAATTGTTATGTTTATATAATGTGTTTTAATTTTAGTGCTTCCAGATGTTCCAGATACCTAGATTGTACATAATGGTAAATTATTAACTGATCATGATCTGTGAATTTTATTTGTGTATATATTTTATTTTTCCCCATAGTTGTATACAATATTTTTTCTTAATTTTAAGGTGGGCATAATTCATTTTTTCTCTTTTTTCTGCCAGAGTGGGTGAAGAATTGTAATGACGTCCAAAAACGCCATTCCACATTTTCTGAACATACCTATGAGAGATACCCTTTTTCTTAAATGTTCGAGGCAGATACCTTAAGTCAAAAGCTTTCAGGTTGGGAACACGTGTTTTAGAAAGCGTTCTTTCAAACCAACACGTATTTTTTACAAAGAAGGCGGTAAACACGTCAAATAAACTTAAGATTGTACAGGTACCCTTATAAAAAAGAAAGCAGTTGGCACTATGTTAACAAAAATTTTTGTCATAAAACTGGAAGAGTAACGGTCAGGATACGTCTTGACCACACGTGCGTTCAGGGGGAAAGCAAATTGAAAGGGGCTGTGAGTTTTTCGGCCACAAGCCATTTAGAAAAGTATAAAGAGGGGGGGGGGCTAGAGAAAATTCCATATTTGTTATAGCTTAGGGATATATAGTAAAGGAGTATTTGTTCAGAAAATATGGGAGGTTCATACATCGAAATTGAGCAGAAAAAAAAATTAGCAGAAAAGAGAACACACGCAGTAACACATTCACAGTAACATGAGTAACCTCAAGCAAATCAGAATTCGATCGTAAAGAATTGTTGGAGGAAGCAATAGCAGCATCAAAAGGAGTACTAACAATAAAATTAGAATCGAAGAAATCAGCAAAACCTTAGCAATTGCAGAATCCATAGAATATATTGTATTCTTATATTTCATGGTATTAGACGAATTTATTATTTTTGACTCTGCAAAAAGACCAAAAACGTCTTGGATTACTTTTCAGAGATAATTCAGCAAATCTAACAAAATAATTATATTCACTATTGATATCAATCTTAAATTTAGCTCTATAGTAAGCCATAAAGTCAAACCACGCTGTCTATAATTCCTATGAAACTTGTCCTTCAGTTTAATATTACGGATAAACGACTAAACTAGGGTGGGTATTTACTGTTTCTGAAAAAAGTTTTAGGAATACAAAAATAAAAAATCTAATAAATATAAAAATAAAACACACAGCATAGTCAACATTATCGAATAGATTTAAAAATTCCAAACACAATCGCTTAAAAATTTTTTTATATAACAGATCAAAATTAGCCTCTCTGAAATCATAAAGAGCACATTTGGAAGACGGCTCCGCACCACTTAGAATGGAAATAATCTTTCAAAATGGAGTTAAAACAGAATGATATTCACCATCAATTACAAGAAACAAATTATTTCAAACTACTTCAATCCCGAACAGTCCGAAGATTGAAAGCACAAGATCTAAAATCTTATTATGACAGTTTTGAACAGTGTTACATTGAGCCAGAAGTAATAAAATTGACAACAGTTTTATTACTTCTAATAAGTTAATAAAATTGACAACATCGACTACGTACCTGGGCTTGTAAGAAGAATGATTACATATCCTTACCCAGTTAATCATAGAAATATTAAAATCACACTCAATTATTAAATTATCATCGTAATAATAAAATCTTTCAATAATACTATAAAAATCCTTATAGTGTTAAATATCATTAGTTTGACTACACAGTGATCTTCTAGTGAATTCTAAATGCCTGTAAAATTCTAAATATTACAGAAATGTAGAATTTTACCAGTTTTGAAAACTTTAAAACAGACAGCTTCAGAATCATAATTACCCAAGCACAAACTACTCATCCTAAGATAAGTTTAGTAGTAATCAAGATTCTACCACTCCTTTTACAAGAAGAAGAACTGAAATCACGATCTTTCCTAATCACTGTATACATATCGTCAAAGATTTTGCAGGCGGAAATATTATTTGAAAGTCAAGTTTCCGAGAGGCAAATAAAATCATAGTTATTACCGAGAACCGCATTTTTTAAGTCAGCTGTTACAGTTCTTAGACCACGCATATTCTAATACTATATGCAAATACCCAACCTGAGTCATCTAGAAGAGTATGAAGAAATACCGTTTCCATCTTGAGACACACTAGCACCGTTTGATCCATCACCCTGATCCTGAGATAAAGTGGATCCATTTGACTTCCTATTATTAATTCGAACGAGCTCGTCTATAGTATATGGAGTACCACTATGAAAGTCACTTAAAGCAATTCATGCCGGCTTCAGTTCTAAGTTATTCAATTTCATAAAATTAACCTAATTGTTGTGACGGTTTTTTACCCTTTGAAAAGCTTCTAAAAAGTACTTATTTTCGGCTTCAAAATTCCTCCCTTCCTTTAATTTCGATTCTGAATTACGAAGATCGGATAAATTATTTCTTCTTTTTCGCATTAAGAGAGGCTTAATTGTTTTATTGCTATTTTTATTAAATGACTTCTGCTTTCAGGAGAACTGCTGGATTGCGCCTCAGTTTTGCTTGTTGAGGTTTTGATGGAGCGTCTTTTGATTTTTGATGGCACCTGGAGATGGGACGAGAGATCCGAGAAGTTTCGATACAGCGGATGATTTGTGAAGTGATTGGAAATTGACCCATCACGGGTGTTAATTACGATGGCGTGAATTCGAACTTTTGAGCGGGGAAGGAGTCTCCCCGATAACCACGAAAGAGAGAAAGAGAGGGGAACTTGGAAACTTCGCTCCTGGAAAATTTGAACCATTTTCTTAGTCGGTACTTTTGCTTTGATAAGGGCGACGTCAACGGGTAAATTATGAAATCTATCTAATTTCAACGATTATTCTAATTCTACAGATTATAATTATGCTTCTTGGGGAGACGAAATTTCGGCCGATATTATATTAAAAATGTTTGAATAAAAAAATTTATATCCGAAGTTCCAGCTCACGCCTAGAAGGTATGTTTTCTGTATAGATCGTACTGATACCTATTCGACAAACTTCTGAATTGGTATTACTTCAAAAATGTTTTTTTGGCTCCTAAAGGATGTGTTGTGTGGTTCACATCGATCCGCTTCCGTTCTGAGAAAGTTTTGAGTACTTCATGAAGTTCGTCCCGATGCTATTCTTACTGAGATGATATTTATTATTCATAGTGTTATCTGCCAGTACCGTCGTGTATAGTGCCGTATGTGTTGGGATATATAATATAATATATATATATATATATATATATATATATATATATATATATATATATATATATATATATATATATTCTTCACTATTGCTGTACCTGTAAGTACTGCATTTATTTTCTTACAGTTTCTGATGGAGTTTAATTCAAAACTGACTATAAATTCCAAGTATGTGAAATTAAATCAAAATATAAACTTTCGAGCTCCAATATTACATTATGAATGCCAACTAATTAGTTCTGGGGGGAATATTTCTCTACAATATTAAAGTACTAAGTTAAGACTGTTCTCATATTTTTATGTTTGAAATGTTTGATGCTTAATGTTGATGTGTGAAAATAAATCCAATATATTTGCTAGCATTTAAGTGTGTATTTTCTTCTCCACTATAATTTTATATGTGTGAATGAATTTATGAATTTAATTATTATTATTGTTTTCGATTTGGGTCCATGACATTGGATATAAGTCAGTCACGAAGCAAGGACCTGGGAATCTTAATCACGAACCGTGAAGCGTAATAAGCAGGTAATGAGAAAATTGAATGTTTCTCTTGATAATTACATATGAATATAATTTTTGAAAGTAATAATCTTCTCATGGCCCCTGCACCCACGATACGATAGTAACTAACTAACTCCCTATTTAGAAACAATCATTAGATTTTGTTAATTCAGAATGGATGCTCAATATTGATAAAGAATCTGTTTTGAATTATTATTCAACCTAAGCTTAGCGCCTATTCCTCTTTTTTTGGCATGATGGTCACGTTTTTCCTATTTTGAGATGGCTTATTGCTTATGGTGTATTTTCATTGATCGTTTGCTATTTGTTACTAATTCATTTTTACCGCGCTCACACACACACACACACACACACACACACACATATATATATATATATATATATATATATATATATATATTATATGTATGTATATATACAATCAAACCTGTTTGAAACGGAACCTATAGGAATCGGAATACTATCATAAGCAAAATATATTTATAGCCCGTACAAAAATATAGGAAATTAATGTTATTTCCCGTGTGAAACGGAATCTGCACAATGCGAAAACGGACGACCAATTTAAAATAATTTGTTAATAAAGTATCTGTTGTAATGAACGAAGTACGGAGAAATCATCCAACTATTTCAGCTATTTATATCCAAGAGAACCGTTTTCGCGGAACGTTCTATTAAATCATATGGAAATTTTCTGAATGATGTCTCAGAATTTCAGGAATTTTGAATTAATTAGGGAAATTCTGAAATACTTAAAATATTAATCAATGCAAGAGTTTTAAGGGAAAGTCATATCTATAGTAAGATATATGTTCAAAAAACTATGTTGGTTCTTTTAAAAGTTCATCCCAGTAAAAATACAGTATTTTTATTTTTATTTATTTATTTGTTTCATGGTAAGCAGCAATATTTTGCAAGTAAGTCAATATATCTATTTTTAAGGTATGCTAATAAGCTAACAGTCAGTACATGGGGTACACTATTATTTTATTTATATATACTCCTGCAATCGCAGTATGAAAAAAATGTACGTAAGTACATATTTAAAATAATTGATTTAGCTATTATGGTATATATATATATATATATATATATATATATATATATATATATATATATATATATACATATATCAAGGCCAGGACCTTCATAAAATTAGTAATCGCATCACTAAAAATCTTCCAATTTCATTTGTTTGCTGTCTGATCGTGCTACTCAATCATATGCTTGAGCATAGCTTATTTCCTCCAAAGTTGGAAAATAGCCTGATGATTTGCCTATCATCAAGTCTTTCCAAAATGTATGAATTAGTGTTGCTCAGACATTTGGATAGCTTATGCAGATCGAAAAATATTTTAATTCCTGACCAGCACGGATTCTGATCTGATCATTCTGATCTGATCATTCTGATCTGATCAGCCCCGACTCAGCGTGTAGTCGAGACTATCCATACAAATTTTAACTACAGACAACATACCAGCATTGTAAATTTCGACATCGCCAAGGCGTTTGATGCGACTTTCATTTTAGGGCTAATCACCATGTTGGTGTGACTTTGTATTTCGGTGCAACTTTTGAACATCATTAATTCTTACTAGTATCTTACTAATCGTTCTTTCCGCGTACGAGTTGATCAAACTCTCACTTTTATTCGATCAATCAGTGCCGCGGTTTCCCTGGTGGAAAACCCATGTCTCCTCCTCCTTTCTGATGACCTTGCGATGGTAGGTTATGATAATGTAAGGATAATTTAGGAATTTAATACAAATGCGATTTTGACTCCTACTTCTAGCGCTCTAAATGCTTAAAAATTTGAATTTCTGTTGACAAGTAATTCTAGTGTATTTGGCAAAAATTAAACTAGACCCAAGAGAAATCCTATATTTAAATTACAGGGTAAATCTATTAAAATCACTAATCAATTGAAATATTATTGAAGATAAAATAACTTGGGAGTTTTCATATTTACGATTTAAAGCAGAAATGTTTCAAATTTTGTTCTAATTTTGGCAAAATTTCTGGTAATAATTGGGGAATTAATAAAAGTGTACTTAAAATATAGTATCAAACAGTTATCGAAAAAATTACAGTCTATGGATCTGGGGTATTGGAAGATAATCTTACTAATGCTCAAATTAAAGCATTGATATATTTAAAAAGACAATTTCTTTTTAAAATTTCAATAGGTTATCGGACCTCCTCCAGCGTCACATTATGTTCGATTTCAGGTATTCTTTCAATTCACGTTGTAATAAAAATCTTATTTAAAAAATACCACTTCTGGAAGAAAAGGGTGCACACATTTTTCAATCAAAATTTTCCATCACCCAATTAATTCAATTAACAGCCCTATTTCTGAAATTACCTCTTCTTACAGTATTATTTCTCTGCCGGATAGTGAAAATAATCCTAATTCTATCTATAAAATATATACTGATGGTTCGAAAATTGGTGACAATGTAGGGTTTTCTTTGTCATAGGCTAGATGCGCAAAATACTGTTTTTAATCTGAAATAACAGCTATAAAATATGCCGTTAAATAGGCATATAAAAACAAATTACATGTCAATATATATACTGACAGTCTATCTTCTATTTTTGCACTTAAATTACTTAATAAATCAAATTCTATTAAAGACATAAAACGTATAATAAACTCTGTGGCGGTTAACTATCGCCATTTATGCCACCTGCACCAAAGCGAACTCGAAGCGGCGTTTCTCTATGTATCCTATAACTAAGAACACCGTATACCGTTTCCTGTTTTGGACGCCTGACTTCTGAAGACGCCCGATCGATGGGGATTTGCATATAACTTTAACTTCGATGACAGTATGTTGGCATTTGAAAGCCATAATTTTCGGCACCGGCATCTGTGAAAACCAATATGATGGTGCACATTACAAACACGTGGCGTATATGGATGACACCCCCATAAATGAACCTTGGACCGACGACGACCAATGGACCAATGAGATGGTCGGTCACTCATTCTGGGGTATGTACAAATTTTAGTCCAGAGAAAAACTGTCATCTATTCGGACTAAACACTTCCTCTTGAGATCTTGGACTGATTAGTCGAACCTCCGTTCGACTTGCTCTTGAACATTCGCCTGCTCAGTCGAAACCTCCATTCGACTGCTTCGAACTTTACGGTTCTAGGACGCTACTGCCCTAAACTGTACGCAGGGCTTATCAGCCTGCCGCAAAATCTCTCTGCGAATGTTTCGGCAATTTATATAATGTGTATACGTATATCTTGTAAATAATAAATATTCCTTTATGCAAAGTTAACTCTTGTCTACAAAACAACAACAAATGTCGGGAGATTGTGCCCTCTCGCAAATAACCAGAGGATCCGGCCATTATATCTTATTTACTTTCTTACTGGACATGGTCCGTTTTTTGAATACATACATTTTTTTTATATTAAATCAACGACTAATTGTAGTTGTTATTTAATTGGTGATGCTGATCACTATATAGTCGAATGCCCTCATTCTAAAAAATGGTGTCCCACCAATTTATCGTTACTGAATCAACCTCTTTAGTTTTCAAACATCTGTAAAAATAAACATCCAATAGATCGGATTAAAATTAGTATTCTTGTGGCTAAAGAAATTTGAGATGGGGTAACATAGATTCACTTATGAGTTGCTTTTGCTCTTAATGTTTTTCTGGTCAATGTTGCCTTAGTTTAAATATTTTAACTGCCCCTTTTTGTATTTGTGTTTCACCTTTTTTTGCTCCTTTTTGAATTTGATCAAAATTCTTTTGTTTTTAATGCTTTTTCCAATTTTTGATTGGCGATGTTTCACAATAATGATATTTCCCAATAGTGTATTGAATGTACCTGTCGGCAATAATCTTAATACAATGAATATGTCTTCTACACAATTTGAGTATTGATTATATTTACTACTCAATAATTTGGATGTTACTGTGATACTGCTTTGTCTAATTTAATATTCTTTTCTTCTGTTTTTTTTTCAAAGTTAATAAAATTCTCTTTGCAGTCCAACTAGCTTCTCCAAACCTTCAGGTGAGTCGAACGGTCTTGGTTGTAAAAGTAAAAAAAATCAGGGCTGCAGTTCCCCCTTATGAGAAAGCTAAGTCCACTCCTCTTCAATATTTTTATTAGTGACTTAAAAAAGACACCATAAGTTAAGCTGGTCATTTTTAATGACGATGACACAGCACAAAACGTTGCTGCAATGTAACCGGCTGGGCCGAACAGCTTTCGTTGGAAGCATGGGAGAAAAGGTAAGGAGTTAAAACTCCAAATTGAAAAAATGCCAATATCATTTGAGATAATAATTCGGATGGTGCTGCGATAGGATAAGAGCTCTTGCATTGTATGCAATTCTATGGTGAAAGGCTTAAAATATTTATTTAAATTGTCAATTTTGTAGAAATAAATTAGTAGAGCAATGCAAATTAGAACAGAAACAATGAAGAATATTCCTACGTATTCAAAATTATTTTACCTTTCAATTTATACCTATTTCCTCATATTATGAACTCTGTCCTACAACTGTGAAAAAATACTGATTAATTATACCGATAATTGGGTAATCTCAATTTAAAAATAATTAAATATTCATATACTCAATACTATGACTCTCTATTGTATGAAATGGAAATAAAGGGCGATTTTCTAACACTACGACACCTAGATTTAATTCTCAAAGCGTTATGGCATTTCCGAGTGTTTCATCCAAGTTTTATCTCCTCTCGATCTCCATGGTTGGAAGCATTCATTTTACGTTTTCTAGGAACACGAGTTTTTAATAATGATTTTAGTTTTACAGTGCCAAATCGAATATTTTGCTTATGGAAATATTTTTTACTTTTTGTCAGTGGCGAAGTGGGGTAATTTTATTCATTCATAGAGGCATGAAACCAGGGGCCTAAATTAGTAAGTAAAATGTTTTGAATTTGTTTTCTACTTTTTACTACATTTTAAAATAAACGTTTGTAGGGATCTTTAAATCTTGTTTTTTGATCGCTTGAACTACACCCAAAATATGTTTTCCTATGGTGTGCCGTGGACGGTCTATCCTGGTAAGTTTCAAAATCCAAAGTAAAATATGCCACTAAAGACAACGAGTAGATTATTTGAGTTTTATTTGCTCCGGTTCTCGAGTTATTTCCCCCAAATTTGTAACTATCTGTTGCGGACCCAGAACGAGCTGGACTAGTAAGGTTCAAAATCAAAAGAATCAAAATTTACCACGAAAGGCAACATTTAATTTGAGCTTTCTAGCTGCTTCGGTTCTCCTATTATTTCCCCAAAACACGTGTTTTCCTGTGGTGGGCCTTGGACGGACTAAACTTGTACAGTTTAAAATCCAAAGAATTAAAAATATACGATGAAGAACAATGAGTACACCAAATGTGACTTTTCAACTGCTCGGTTCTCAAGTTATTTAAAAAAACTATGTACCCCCCCCCCCCCTTATTGCTGAATTCCCACCGCCACTGGTTCCTCTTACGCCGATGCCTTGAAGAGCAATTGTTTCCAAATTCCTCCAGTCCTGCCTACTGTTTCCTTTGAACCTACTTGCAACTTATCAGAAATTCATTTAAATGTTTAACGAACTTAATGTTTTGTTTTCCGACATCGAATTTTCCAAAATCATCGATTTTGTAAAATTTGTTAAAAGAAATCTCCAACGTGCTCGCGGGCCCATGGATGTCCATTGTATGGTTCTCAGTCTCATTCAAACGGTTTTCTGCTGAAACTAGTCCCTGGTTGGGTTGTCCCTGAATGCTATTGATAGAAATTATTTTTTCATGGGCACTGTCTTCCTTTTTCTGCTAATTTTTTATTCTTCTGGGGGTCTTGCTCTCCCCAATCCTCTTGAACACACCTAATCTTTTCCGGGTGTTGATAAATATTATTACAAATTATGGCCACCTTTGCTCTGTGTTATTATGGTTTGGCCAAATGGCCAATTATCTTCGTCCACCTGCAGGATTATTAAAGCTAATGTCATAAGTACAGTTAAAACATCAAAAGCGTTCGAAGTTAGGCGCTCCTGGGGTTAGGTTCAACGAGGACTTCCATTTGTGCTCATTTTGTCTTTTTGACTTCAGGTTTGTTGGTCTATCTTGCACTAAGGAAGAATATCCAATGTATCCTTGAAACAGCTGTATGCTGTATTCTTTTATTAATTTGTGTTTAACTGAGTTGTTTGAGTTTTCTTTATCCTTTGCACACAGTGATTTTACTTATTAATTATTATCCATTTTATTAATAGAAAAGTTTTATTTTCATGCAATTGCAAACTTTCTCGTACAGAATATTATACATTTATTTTATTATGAATTAAAATGGATTCAGTTCCTTTTTTACATTTATTTTTTAATATCTTAAACGGCTTTATTTGTTATATTTTCTCGTACAGAATATTATACATTTATTTTATTATGAATTAAAATGGATTCAGTTCCTTTTTTACATTTATTTTTTAATATCTTAAACGGCTTTATTTGTTATATTTTCTCGTACAGAATATTATACATTTATTTTATTATGAATTAAAATGGATTCAGTTCCTTTTTTACATTTATTTTTTAATATCTTAAACGGCTTTATTTGTTATATTTTCTCGTACAGAATATTATACATTTATTTTATTATGAATTAAAATGGATTCAGTTCCTTTTTTACATTTATTTTTTAATATCTTAAACGGCTTTATTTGTTATATTTTCTCGTACAGAATATTATACATTTATTTTATTATGAATTAAAATGGATTCAGTTCCTTTTTTACATTTATTTTTTAATATCTTAAACGGCTTTATTTGTTATATTTTCTCGTACAGAATATTATACATTTATTTTATTATGAATTAAAATGGATTCAGTTCCTTTTTTACATTTATTTTTTAATATCTTAAACGGCTTTATTTGTTATATTTTCTCGTACAGAATATTATACATTTATTTTATTATGAATTAAAATGGATTCAGTTCCTTTTTTACATTTATTTTTTAATATCTTAAACGGCTTTATTTGTTACTCGACAGGTCTGCATATGCATAAGTGAAGCATTACGAAGTTAGAAGGAACTTTTAGGAATTTACTATCCGACTTTCTTAAATTGATTACATCTTCTAATTCATTTTAACGTAATTTAAATATATCCTTTTCAGTGCTTTTAAGATATTTTGCAAAAACCACTTGTTTAATTCGAATATAAAATTTATAAGAATTATATATTATAAAGTTATTTATTATATAATAATTAAATTTAAAATCAAAAGCATTACCGATGTTGCATTCCGCAAGTATTCCTGAAATTATATACATATTTTGCGAGTAAACTGGTATAGACAGTGCTATTATAAGAGTACTTTATCGAAAATTTTAATTATACAAATGTATAATGGTAAATAAAAGATTCCACCTGCAATATGTAGTATTATATTCGTAGATAGCTTATATTTTAGTGCATGGGGATTTAGTTGACTTATTATAGTTCACTTGTCCTATGCTGCCCCATCACAACTTTTATTAGGAAACATAGAACTTGCTCTGATAAACATGCCCTTTTCTGCATCTTTTGGTTAGTCGTACTTAAAAACCTCTAGATACAAAGTTTCCTGTTTTTACGAAGAAAACTTAAACAGTTGGCAATAAAAATTTAGGCTTTCTAATATTAGTTTGTTCTAAAAAAGTTTTGGCTACATATCAGAACTTTGCCAGTTTAAAATATTCTTGTATCAAAATGTGTAGTCTCAAGACCTAAAAGAAAAGTTCCTTTACTTTTAATTAAAAGGAAAATTGAAAAAGGGAACAGTAATAAAGCAAAATTTTTACAAAGACAATTCAAGTATATAAGATTTTGAGAACTAAGTATGTGTACAAAATTTCATTTTATTCGAGTGGTAAAATGAAATTTTATGTACAGAGTTTAAAAAATGCGAAAGTTCTCAGATTCTACAAATAGTTTGGCATGTTACTTACATGCATACATTCTTTTACATTGGCATATTTTTTTTTATATTTCACCTTCATATAGTGTATTTTCTTTTCCTTTCTTTTATTGATACAGTTAAGGAAATTTTCATTGTAGTATTTCATTTAGGACAACAAACTGAACAAAATAAAATGAGAGCGACTTTACTAGAAATGTTTATAAAAATATATGTATTATTGTGGAAGTCTTTTGGGACAAATTAACATTAGAGAATCTAAACTTATATTACCTACTGTTAAGAAGTTTCTATCTTTTAAACATGAAATGTTGTGCACAAGTGGTTTATAAATGTATTATTCGATTGGTGAAGAAGACACCACATTTTATAAGAGCAAGTAATTTACTTTGTTCCAAATGTGAGAATAGACAACGGGAAATAAAATGAACCATATTAGCAAGAAAATGCTTAACGGTCATTAAACTTGGGCCATGGTTTTGCGTATTTTTTTTTGCTCGTTAGCAAGGGGTGGACAATGATCAGAGAGCGCAAAAGTATTTTAAGAGAAGGATTTTAGAATTTATTTGGTGGAAATTTTAAAATCAATGTTATTAAGAATGACAAGATTTTTGCCAGCAGTGGGTAGGGCAAAATTAATAACCTGCACTGTTACCTATTGATGAGCGGCAAAAATTGTGAAACCATTGTACAAAGGTGGAGATAGTATAACCTAGTGAACCATTATGTGCTATATGCAATAACCTATTATAGGATTGTGGTTGCTTCGGTATAAAGTGAATATACATTCAACTTAACTCTCATTACTGTCAGCCAAACTGAATATCCATTGAAAGTTGTGAATTATATGCATTAAAATTGTTTTGCACTAACTTGCTAACGCTCCTGGTATTAGTTGTACTCTAGCACATAAAATTTATAGGTATTATTTTCAAAAACATATAGTGTATATGTAACCTCTAGGTATCTCAAGTTGTCTGCTATACGTAATTATCTGTATATATGATGAACTGTGATCAGCCTTTTAAACAGCGGATCTTCTGTTTCTGACTAAATGCGTGCCTTCCATTGCTTCCATGTGCCAGCAAAGGTATACAATATCTCCTTTTTATCACTCAAATACTATTGTGCTTTGTCAGGAAGGAGAACGTGTGGCTATTCGGAAAAAACATACTGATGTATTAAGAACATGGAACTGCGTCCAAACAGTGTTTCTTTTAGGCATACATCCGGGGGGGGGGGGGGGGGGAAGGAAGCTCCCCGGAGGCGATTATTCGCCCCCCTCGGAGGCATTTTATATTAACTTAGTTTCTATTTATGTGACAGCATTTAGATATATTTATGTAGGGCAAATAGAAAATTGTCTTCTCTAAAGTTTCATTCACCTCCCCCCCGGCTCAAAAGTCCTGAAAGATTGACTGTTTCCAGAAAACGAGGGCCCGATTATATTTTTCCATGGTCCGGGACCCTAATAAGCATACAAGGTCCCCTACTGATAGTGGTGATTTGAAAATTTGCGATACTTCTCCATCCAACTGTTATAAGACTCTAACATCGGGGAATTATCAAAATTTTCCATTTTATATTAACAGTTTATTTTAATTAATGAAAATGACAATTCTCATATTTTTGTTGTCAAATATATATATAAATTTGCTTCGGAAATTCTCACCTTTTAAATACTGTTTAAATTACAAATAATTACTTTATTTTCGATACTTATAAACATAGGTCACCGATCAAAATATCAAAGGGACACAAAATCTACCCATGAGAGTCTAAGCAGAAATTCAATGTTTTATTAAATTTGATTCAGTGAAAGCTGGTTAATGTGCACTTGCTCAATGGGACTATACCATAATTAGTAACTGTACCATTCAAAACAATAATCATTTTACTTTATAGTAATAAATAGATTAATTAGTCATTTAATCAGGTTTCACTGCGATTGAAAAAATACTTCATAAAATATTTTTTCAATAATATGATAATGTGAAATATTATTTACACCTAATTTATGCTTTATACTTTTTATAATAAAAAATAAACAACGTTTAGTTTGCTCTATTTTACATAAGTCTGCTTTTGAAGGGGGGGGGGGACTCTTTGTTATAAGGGCCCTGGGCCCATACTCCAGCGGTTCCTGCCTTAATCTGACCCTACAAGAAACCGAAAATGTGGCAAACAAACATTTGAGTCATTGGTCACTGTTAACCAAGATTCTGAGAGGACTGATCTAGCAACGCTTCAGTGGCTTCGAACAAACTTTTGGTGATCACTGAAGGCATATTTTTTTTTACATGGTGTTTAAAACTGGGATGTTTGAAACACCATGAAATATAATTAAACATTAAATCGAAAGAAATGCTTGTACTCCGTAAACATATATTGAAGCATGCTTTATATATATATATATATATATATATATATATATATATATATATATATATATATATATATATATATATATATATAAAAGAAGCTGAAAGCGTGCTTTAATTCAAAAGATGTCGAAAAGGAGTTCGATAGATTGGAATCGTATGGTATTATTTCCAAAATCAACTATTTTGAATGGGCAATTCCTATAGTTCCAATCACAATATCTAATGGCGGAATCAGAATTTGCAGAAATTATAAAGTATAAAGTTAAGCATGAATATTGAGACTGATAAATAGTTCGTTCCAAATATTGGAGAAATTGAATGTTCCCTTTGGTTGTTCTAGACAATTTTCTAAATTTGATTTTAAGGATGCATATATGCATGTGAAAGTTACAGACTTACGATAAACACTGTAAAGGGTTGTGCAAAGTGTACAGATTGTTGGTGCAAGGCATAACACGTCCTGCAATTGGGCAAAAATGTATAAATCCCTTCTTAGACAGATTGCCGGATTGCAAGTATTTCATGATAGCATTGCTATTGAATCGGAGAACATGGATACACATTTTACAACTTATTAAATAATTTTCTATTAAGTATGCATATATGCATGTGAAAGTTACTGATAACTTTGCAGTTTTTCGTGTGTCTCAAGATAGCGATCGTCCATGCCAATTTATCAACTTTTCACACTCATTTTTATGCTCCTTTCTACATATTAAGTGTCCATTAATTATTTATTGGTATACCTCTATCATCACTATATAGTCTTATCATTCTTAAATTTCTATCAGTATAACTCTGTTTTTTACTCGACCATCAAGCCAGGAAAGAAATATGGAGATTCCTTTGACATTAGCATTTGTGTTCCGCAGTACACATCTGAAAAATACATAAATTACAAACAAAATTTTTAATACCTGGACTGAGGTACCAGCTCGCCCCAAATATATGATTCTTCGACCACCTTCCCTTATTCGCTGTAGTGTGTGTAATTGAGGCAATGACGTTTGCACATAAACAGGAGCTTAAAGACCGCATTACACGTAACAATTTCCCCATGTGTTTTCTGTCGTGGGCTTTTTGCAAGAGAAAGCAGCGCGTGTAATACGAGTAAACCCACGAAAAGAAACCCACATGAGGTAGTTGTTGCTTGTAATGAAGCCTTTACAGACGCTGCTGCCCCATAGGATTTCCTACGTTCGAAAGTACATGGGGAAATTGTTACGTGTAATTCTGTTTCAAGCCAGTATTCTTTACCCGATGCTACAAAGTTCCACCACACCAACAGTGATCCCAACTCAAAGATGTAATCCTATAAAATTATAGATTTTGTGCGGACTCCCATAAAGTGTTGATTTCCAATGCTGCCCCATTTCCTTCAATGATTTCAATGCGGCAATAGGTCATATACCGCGAGTTTGAAACCACTTCTGAGAATTGTTACAGTTTTATGGTAAATGCGGATAGTGACTCAAAAAGGATTACATCATTACAATCCAATGCTGATTTGCTGATTTGCTGGTTTGCATCGAAAGGATCAAATATTTAGAATCAAAGGTTAGAGAGCAAAACTGTTTTATTGATCTCCTGAAAATAAATTTTGAAATGCGACGTATTTCAGCATCAACGCCAATATATAACAACTGGTAATGACATTAATTTCTTTTTACGTTTTGGATGCTTGTTGTTGACAGTTCCAATTACCATTTTCTTCAAATCCCCTAATTTTCAATCTAAATATTTTTAAATGCGGCGCTTTTTTCTCAGAATTTACCTTAAGCCACATACGTTACATATCTATTTTGCTATTTTAATGAAGTTCTATTTTTGTAGACATTTTAAGCTTTTATAAAAATCTTAGTTATAGTTAAAGTTATAGTTAACGGAGCGTGATATTCGGTGGCACTTCAAGAGGATAAAAAGATAATTAAATATTACTCTTGTTGTTAATTCTCAGAGAGTGGAAATATAACCTGATTGAAAAAAAAAGAGCTGATCAGTTTTATCTACATTATCAGCTAGTGAAAGTTTTATTAAGTAATTAAATTATATTTAAGAAAAGTGCTTGATTTCAAGCACATACCATGTAATTAAATTATCTGTCTTTTAATTTATAACTTAAGAAGTCCATTTTTTATTTCTATTTATTTTTTATTCTTGTTAAAGGAGATCCACTAAATAGTTAAGACTTTTGAATATCTATCATTAATTAGAGTTTTTATATTACGTTCGATGGAAAAATAAAGAGTTTATGCCATTTTTACATCCAGACAATTCATGCTGTGCTAAAAATATAAAGCACAAAATCTCTAGCTGAAAGAACTTTGGAGATGCATATGATATGGCAGCAATTTTACACAGTAATGTAAAAGAAAAGTATTATGATGACCAAAAATTCAACGTCGAATTTTGATGGATCTATACGTTTTGAGCGTCTCTGAATGCGAATCAACTATATTTTCAATAATGTCTGTCTGTCTGTGTATTTGTCTACGCATCTGCCTGTGTGTTTGTCTACGCATCTGTCTGTGGGCACGATATCTTATGAACGAAAAGATGAAATCCAATATCATTTGGTGTGATTATTTCAATTGATGAAGGAAGAGATGGTGAACGGACGACGGAAAGCCCCCCCCCCCCCAATCTTTATAACATTTTTTTGAAAATCAAATAAACATTATAAAAACATAATTACGTACAAAAATGTTAGAAAAAAGAGATATTTACTGTGGAATTTTTTTTATTTAAAAACGAATATCATCATTTATAAGACATTAACATGCACCGTTCTCGAGATACTTCATGTTTCTGATCTAAAATGGAAAAATTCATAAAACATAAAATAAACTCATTATTAATTCATTATTATTAATAAATGAATGTTTTGCAAATACTTTTAGTTTGAAATGTATGGCCACCATTATTTAGAAATTATCACGAGATATAAAAATTGTATTCTTTCCATTATCTCTTCCTTTATTTCTTGAAGAAATGGTGCAAATAGGCTTGTAGAGAGTTCCGTGTTGGACACGTCGTATTTTTTTTTAAACATCGAGTGTTACAGAATATACAGTTTTGAAAATTTTTGGGCTTTATTAAATGGCTTTTTGTGTAATGTTAAATGACTTTTTGTAGAGTAGTAATCATTTAGAAAATTCACATTTACTTTTAATCACGCTAAATATCTAGAAACATAAAGAAAATTACTCTTACAATGTTTTACAATATATATATAAATGAAAAGAGTCTTATGTTCAATAATTTATGCCCACCTCTTGCATGATTAGAATGTTATAACAAACATTATTTATTCCAGAAAACCTTATCAATTAGTCATTACTATGGAAAACAGATTGCGGCATTTATTTCCGAATTTGGAATAAGTAAATATATACGAGGTTCCTAAAAGTATGAGTTGTTTGTAAGTTGGAGGTTGATTATAAAGGTTTCCTGCCAAGTTTTCGTGAAATAAAATAGTAAATAGAAGGATACATTCAAAACTTTATTTCCATTAGTGGAGTAAGATCCTAAATTTTATTTCCATTAGTGAAATAAGATCCAAAATTTTATTTACATTAGTGGAACAAGATCCAAAATTTTATTTCCATAAGCGGAGGAGGGAGTCAAATCATTTGGAGCTTATTAGTCTAAGTTACGCAGTTGCAAATTTTGCTTAAAGGTCACTCTTGACTGGGGTGATATTACCTTATAACCCCTCTCCCTCCCATCGGCCATGAAACTAAAGGTAAAGAGGTTACGAGCTTTGCTAATTATCGGAGACTCAAAGACTTGTTATGACACTATATTTTACTTACATTACTTCGAGCAAAAAGACTGTCAAACAGTCTTCAATCAAGCTTAAATATAACATGAACTCCTTTGGGTGGATGTTATCCGTCGAGTATGATAATTCGGAAAGGTTTCAACTACAAAGAGGCTGACATAAAGGGTTCTTCGTCCATTCTACGAAAAATTTCCACAGGTGATTTTTCCAATTTTCTCACTCATCTAGTCGTAGTAATCAGAAAATTCTGATGTGGACAGCACATGACTATAATGCAATGAATTTATACCTTTCACAGCGAAATGATGTATAAGATCCATGACATTTTTTAAAACTTTGAATTGTATATTTGTCTGGCAATATGTAAAACTATTTCGAAGTACTCAATTAACTTATATTTCACGCAACACTAAATTGACTATTATCAATATTGATAACATCCGCAATAAGGAATATGGTCCATATATTAAAATATGTAAATAATTAATTCATCAATTTGGCATTATTGTTATTAATTTAGTGTCATTTTTGCAATTTTGACGATAATTTGGTCAATCTAGGGAGAAATATCGCCACGTTGGTGATATTTCACTAAATTAGGCGCCAAGTTTATGAAATTTATCGCCAAGCGTTCCACTGACAAACGGAGGGAAGAGCTTTTCTTATAAATGATTATTGACGAATTGTAAGGCGTTAAAATACAAAACTATTCCCCAAAGTATCTTTTCTCGTGAACGGAACTAACTATATACACGAGAATGATGCTGATAAATTTATCGCATAATATTACATATGAAAAGTGAGCATATTTCACAATAGTGAAAGTGTTATATTACTATAAATGGCATTACATGACATTATATATAAAATTAAAAATATTGAACATATTTCATACTTTTTTAACACTTTACAACAAAGTTGAAAAGTGTTTATGACTTTGTTCATTCTGTCTGTCTGTCTGTCTGTCTGTCCGTTAGCACGATAACTGCCGTAAAAATGACTTAATCAAAATGAAATTTTAGTATGTTGTTCAGACGGTCTCTAGGACCTATGGGAATATAAATGAATAATATCACCCAATTAGTTTTGGATTGAACCCGGGTTGAAGAAATGAAATACATTGAGCCTAATGGGACCTAATTTTTCAAACATTTTTAAGCGGATTTAAAATTCACAAATTGCTACGAAAATTTTAGATAATATTCAAATTGTTCCATAAGATATATAAAAAAAAATTCAGCGAAATATATTCAGTAGTTTTTTAAATAAAAATTAAAATAATAATTACACCTCTTATATGAAACGATCACGTGACTATGATATGAAAAGATCACATGACCCACTTCAAAATGATATATGGCATCCATCTTGTTTCAAAATCGTGATTTTTTAAAGTTCTTTTTAATTCATATTGAGTGTTGTATCCGTCCTAAAACTACTTTATTTTTGCTTAAATTCTGTGCATCTACATACTGAAACAACGCAATGACAATATATTTGAGTTTAAATGCTCATCTAAATTTGATTATTCCTACAACTAAGCCTATTTTTCACCTATGTAAAATGTAAACAGCAAAATATGTAGAATGAGTTGTATTAGAATTCCTGTATTTTTTTTAACACAAAATAATTTAGTCCATGGAGTCTGCATGGCTGATATGAATGAAATATTAATTGATTTTATAAAGAGAAGGACGATTTTTTTCGATGAAGTTTTAAGCATAGAGTTTAATTATTTGTAGCTCCATGGTCTTAAATAAAATGTTTAAATAAAATAAATTATTATAGTATTGTGATGAATGAAATGAATGGGAGAAAGTTATGAATGCAATCCTGTTTTTATAGAGTGATCCAGGCGTGTTATTTTTTCTATGACGTCATTTGAATTAATTTCAGTTGTTTTCGATGAAGTTTTCAAATATAATAAATTATCGTAGTATTATGATAGTTTTTAAAATATTACCGCGGAATGTATTGCATTTTAGAGATATTTAAACCAGGCAATTTATATTTCAATGCCGTCATTTGTATGAAGTTCATTTTCTTCAATGAAGGTTTAAGTTTTCAAATATAATAAATCAATGTAGTATTGTGATAAGTTTTAAAATATTACCGAGGAATGTATTGCATATTTTTGACTTTTTTTAAATAAAATTGCATTGAAGTTGGAAAGTGTTTCATAATCAATGCTTTAAGCATGATTGATCTTTCTTGTTTAATTTTACGTGATTTTTATTTGATAAATTTATTTTAAAAATGTGCAGTATCCGGAGACCGGTATAGGCCATTGTTCTCAAATTTGTATCCTTCGTTTTCTAGTAAAATTTTTTTATAAAAATTGGCCATTTATGTAGCATTATTGAAGATTTAAATTTTTTTAATCGTGTTTTCAAAATTTGCGTTTGAAATCAATAGGGTTCCAGTATTCACTGATTGTAATATTTGTACCGAATTTCGTTTGAAGCGCGCTATTCCTTCGTGAGATATCGTATCCATACACATACAGACATGACCTCAACTCAAGAACGTTTGATTCGAGTTCAGGGATGCTTGAAACGTACCCTTCAGTCAAAAACTCGAATTCGAATTTTCGTCTCCGTCACAATGCTTCCTAATACATTATTCTACATTGATAGGAAACGTAAAAATCATAGCACAAAATGAGTCCTGGTCGGCATGCGTAACAGTAGAATTTCTTAATTTGCAGCGAAATTACAGGAAATTATGATTAGGGGAAAAAATATTTGAGACAAAATTCAAACGCTGCGCCGGTTGCTATGGGAAACCGAGCAAAATAACGATTGTTCAAGAACTTCTCCTCTTTGATGAGAAAATTTCAATTTCCGTAAGAAGATGGCTTTTAAGGAGTTCTGATTACGCATGAAGGTTGTAAACATTCTCCCCGGATAAGTTTTTGAACCGTGAGCGTTATTAGAGGAGCGTGGGTTAGTAAAGCTAGTGATTAGTATAGAAGGCGCTACAGGGGGAGCTCCCAATTATTTTGTTGGATTCTTCGGAGAGGATTTTCAAAAGTTTCTCTCTATATTAAAAAAAAAGTAGCTGACGTAGCCGCCGCCGTTGTTTGACACATTTCTCGTTCCTCGAATTTCTCTTCTTCGTACTGCAAAAACCATAGCATACAAAAATATAAAATAGGGTACCCTTGTACAGAGAGATTTGGGGAATACGCTGAAATAAACCGTTTTTCGATATATATTGTAGTTTATGAAATATTTAATGTCAAAGATAAAAACAAAATATTTGAGCCTCGAGTTCGCATCCTGGATAGAGTAACAACAGCAAGATCACGAATTTTTGCAGACAGGTAATTATAGTTGAATTTTTGCAGACAGGTAATTATAGTTGAATTTTTGCTGGCAGGTTCTTGCATAGTTAAATTTATGCAAGATGGAACCCTGTTTTTAATTTCAATGAAGTTTACGAGATATTTTACTTTTCATGCACTTCTGAAGTGAAAATGGTCTTTCGTATTGCACGTCCATCGATTTTCTCTGCCTCGTACCGCAAAAACTGCAGCATGCAAAACTATGAAATTTGGTATATTTATAGAGAAATAATAGGGTGACATGATGAAATAAACAGTTTACCGATTTAAACTTTAGTTTGGCTTGAAATAGCTCGCGAAACTGGCTTTACAAACGCAACGAGTAGGAGTCGAAGCCTCCCGACCCCCGAAGCGAGTTACGGTTAGTGAAGCGTAGTGAGCAGGGGGAAGAGCCCCCTAGTCATTTAAGAAAATCACCATTGCTCTGGGGATGTTGCCATCGGCGATCTACGCTCTCGTTACGCAGACTTATTACCAGACATATCAGGGCATATTTGAATAGCAACCAGGCTAGTTTTGATAATAGAAGGCAATGTCTGTCTGATTGGCTGTGTATGAGCGTCATAGGAAAAAATCAAGGGAAGTACAAGTGCAAAATTCGGAACAGGGATACTTCCAGATAAATTTGGAGACACCTGGAAGCGCTATTATTTTCCCTACATTACACAGTATCATAGAAACTGATGAACACTGGTATCATTACATAATATAATACAACGTGTCTCAAGCCTTCATGTTTCACGTATCCCTGGATGTAACTGACGTACTCCTTGTATAGATAGATAAAACTGTAATTATAGATTATCAATGGGAATAAAAATGAATTCTTGCAAAAGTTATTAAAAAAATCAGGCCCTTCAATACTGTTAAATAAATAATCATTTCATGCGTAATGTTCCATTATAAAAGAATAGCGCAAACTTTAGAACGTAACCAGGCACCGTTCTCGAGATATTGCTCATTTTTCAAATAAGTGTAACAAAATCATTACATGAAATTCAAAAAGTAGTAATTATCGTCAAACAGGTTCACTTTCCATATGCACTTTCATGCAACAAATCTGTTAACACCCTTCTCGTGAATCTAGTTCGTTCCATTCTCGACAGACGATACTTTTCTCAATTGTTTTGAATTTTGCTGCCAGATAAATCGCCAACAGTAATTTATTTCATTAATTAAATGTCATTTGCATTTTGATGAGGATTTTTCAGGTAAGTATGAATGGGTTATATTCGGTTTTAAGTATAAAGTTACGCCAATTTCAATTTATAGGTGATGTTAATTCAATGCCAGAAACATTGCAGCCTGGTAAACCATTATTTGTGGCCACCACATATGTGGTGGAAGTAAACTACATATGTGGTAGAAGTAAAGTCATTTCATTATATAGCCAAATTCAAGTGCTACCCTCATCAGATGTTTACTTCAATTTAGTTTTTTATTAATTTATTGTTAAAGCGATGTAATTAAACAGCGCATTAATACAAATATTAATACATTGTTATATTTAATCGAAAGATTTGTATTTAATCGAAATTCATTGTTTTTAATCGAAGGATTAAATACAACTACAATGAAATTAAATGCAATTGTAGTTATGCATTTAATCATTCGATTAGTATTAACTTGAAAGACTGTTCATAACGTCCTTGAAATAATTGTAGTCACCTAATTTCTTTATGTTCTCTTCTATCAAGGAAATACAAGACATTTATATAAAACTGTTAAATTTGGTTCTCTAGAGAAATTTCCTCGATTGCGCTGAAATAAATTTTGACAACCTCCAAGATGAAAGAATAGTGAACATAAAAAACAAATAAACTATAGTTCAGGGATCTATATTTTTTACTATCAGGGAGCACCAGTGCAATATTAAATTCTTCCAAAAGTGCCACCATTATGCTAAGAACACGAACCTTTCCTCTTAAGAATGCGAATATATTTTAAAATTCCTTCAGAGATAAAAGAATGACATTTTCTGCAGGGAAAAATCCTACAAATAAATCATTTCGTCGTTAATTTAAATTAACATATCGAACAGAATATGAAAACTTGATTTTTCAATCAAGGTCTAGTAACTAGAGTAACTTAAATCTGCTACAAGGAATTTATAAAGGAGCCTTCATATAGTTGCTTTTCCTTGTGTACACTTCCTTTTACGCACTTTCTTTGACGCAACTATTAAGCATTTTTATTTCTGTACACTTACTTCGTATAGTCATGAAAATTTTCGGAAAAACCGCGAGTGTCATATCTAGAACAGATAATGGAAATCCTTAGTGAACCCCCTTTTCCCTAACCTCATCTAGAATTCAATGTTGCATCCATATCAGTCATCATCTATCTACAGCCAATCCTAAGAAATATGTGTTTGAATCAAATTTTTTGAAACGGAAGTGAAAAAAATCCGAAAGTGGAAATCTTTAGTGAAACTCAGCGCTCCTACGGAATTTAATATTTGATTTTACATCAGTCATCATAAGTTATAGTCAATTTTGTGAAATAGACATTTCAAGATATTTTTTGGGACCGGAAGTGTAAAAAGAACCAGAAATGAATTTGAGTCTGTAGGGAAAAGTCAAATGTTGCTCACATCAAATTTAATTTTATGTAATTTTTTGGAAAAAGTTATTTGAAAACATGCAATATTTCGAGAACCGTTCGTGCTAATGCTCTAAAGTTTGCGCTATTTGGTTTTTAATGATAAATTATATTTAAAATAATTATTTAGCATTATTCAATGTCCTGATTCTTTTATGATTTTGTCAAAAACAAAATGTCGATTACATTCGAAACGCCCCATATTCACGAGAGCTTGTATGTACAAACTCTCTCTCTCTCTCCCTCGCTCTCCCTCTCCACCCTCTCTCTTACAGACACACACACACACACATAATTTTAAAAAGTTCAATTTGAGTTAAAGAATTCTTAAAATATATAAATCCGTCAAAAATTCTAATTCGAATTTCCGACCCTGTCACAATACTTCCCCTATACATTATATTATGTATGCAGGGAAAGTAATAAATATGCTCAATAATATTATCTTCATGAATTATCTGTAAGTACTTTTAAACGGAAACAAATGGACACCATTGTTTAAAAACTTTCAGGAGACATACTTTACAACAGTGAGCGTAAGAAAAAGAATGCCATCTCTAGAGAATTACATAAGGGGTTGAAAGTCTTTTGCAAATGGTAACAACATTACGTCTATGGCATACAAATGTTATTATTTTCTAATAATACTATCTCTTTGATAATCAGTAATTTGTGTTATTGTTCTTATACCGTATCAAGTGACCGTCGCGTGTTGCATATGATATTTTAGAATTTAATTGAGCCTAATATTCCCTCCTAATATTCGCATTACTTATATGTTGGTATCTGGTAGAGTTCTGATAATTCTTTATTTTTCTTAGTATTATCAGAACTCTACCAGTAAACCTTTTTTGTCGACCCAGACCGTACGACCTACCCAAAAGTGTAAGATGACCGGGCTGGGATAGTGCGACCAAATTTTGACCAGAACCTAATAGGAATGGCAACCTCTTCATGATCTATCACTTCTTGGAAGGATTTTCGGATCTACAAATTTATCGGTCCCATACTCTGCATAGGCACGGGGATAGTTTTAGATAGCGTTGGGGATCCAACTCAGGTCTTCTTCGTGAGATCTCTCCATAACCATCGGACTATCCCGGTCTTCTTAATATTTAAGCCTGTCAAAAACAGGGAAACGAACACTACTAAAATATTAAGTAACATCATTTTTAATAAAGTTTTATTTTGTTTAACAACGAGTAGCGCCTTTTCCAAAAATAGTAGTTTTATCAAAAAGTTGAGGTGGTCGATGTTATATTCAAAGTTTGAGCTCTCTTGAACACCGGGGGTTTCTGGAGGGAAAAAAAACTTTTGAACCTCCCACACATTTTGTCCTCCCTTGGGGGAGAAATCGAAAATCCATCTCTGTTGGGTTCTGAAAACGTATTTAATACCATTAGTTTTGTTGTTGTTGAGACCCAGAGCGTCCGACCTACCAGAAAGGAATACCATTAGTGTCGAAAGCCCAGACCATCCGACTCATCCAAAGACATAGAGCAATTTAATGGATGGCCGGGATACCATTAGTGTTGTTGTTGTTGAGACCCAAACCGTCCGACCTACCAGAAAGGTGTAAGGTAACTATTTGGACGGCCGGGAAGTGCCACCCAATTTGGACCGGAACCCAGTGGAGGAGGCATCCACAGGGACCGTATCCTCCTTCCCCTACCACCAACCTCTCGGAAGGACTTACGGATCCACATGTTTAACGTGATCGTACTCCGGGTGAACACGGCGGCAGTTTTGGCAGCGGCTGGAATCGAACCCGGGCCTACCGAGTGCAACTCCAGCGCGCTAACCAATGGGCTACCGCGCCCTGAAAAATTCAACCTTTTAAGCTGACATGAGAGGGACTTCTAGAAACCGTAAAGACTTAACAGAGGGAATATCGAAAATCTCACTGTGTTAGATTCTGTCCCGTGGTCAATACTATAAAGGTATTTTTATACAGAATTACATTCTGTTTGACGTAATTTACTCTGTTAGGTTCTGCTCCGTGACCGATACTATAAATGTATTTTATATAGAACTACACCTTGTTTGACGTAATTTACTGTGATAGGTTCTGTTCCGTGGCCGATATTATAAATGTACTTTTATACAGAGCTACATCCTGTTTGATGTATCTTACTGTGTTAAGTTTTGCCCCGTGGCTGATTACTATAAATGCACCTTTATATAGAACTGCATTCTGTTTGACGTAACTTTCCATAAAATCAAACCGCTGACATAAATAGAAAGGTACTGTTAAATTTCCAGATTTTCTATTACTTAACCTTCAGATATCAACTTTAAAACTAAACTGTTCGTGAGGCATTGAAAGAACCCATACCGAATTTCAAGTAGCCAGATGAAACTTTTTCTGTAGGTTACTATACTGAGACAATTTTCTTATCTTCTATATTTGAAGAGGAAGTACTATATCGTCCATATAATTTATGAAACATTTTATCGTCTCAGTGGCTCAATAGAAATAGCGTTGACTTGCCACGTGGAGGTTCGGGATTCGAATCCCGGTTGAGACGGAGTTTCTTACAACTATTATCAACAACGCTTGTAGGTGTTGACGAACTGGTATCACTGTTTAGGGGTTATCATGTATGATCCATTATCGAAATTTTAGAAGTTTTACTATCTCCGCAACAAGCGAAATACTTCTCAAAAGAATCAAGCGGTCTCCAAGAAATTCGGGTGGTCCATACATCCTGGCCAGACTAGTAATAACTAGCCTCTCCAGGGCGGAACCCCTAATGGTAGAAAAGATCATATTTTTGTTCTATTTTTAATGATTCAACAACGTGAGACAAGAGATCTGCCTAAATATATACAAGGTGACGGTGGGTTTGAATACATGAATAGAACATGCGAGATATGTTTTCCTATTTGACGACTGTACTTTCATCGAAAGTTTTCACCTGCAATATGTACCGTTTCAATGATAGATACGTTGGAGGTTTTTCAACTTGCACTGATTTTAGCTCAAAGATGTCTAGATTACCCTCTGTAGTTCTAACTTAACCCACGCCATATTATCTATATAAATAAAATAAAAAATCTGTTTGTAGGGTATGTATGTGTGTTTGTCTCATCATCACAGGAGATCGGCTGCACTGAATTTAATGAAATTTTGTGGGTAGCCGTAAAAGAACCCCACTTAAAATTTAGTCCATGTTTCGAGTTTCTGGGACCAGGGGTTGTCCAGATAAAAATCGAACCTCCCATAGAGATAGCAGTATATACAAACGATATGTTTCAACAAATTTATTTGAAAAAAGAAATGATGTGTTGCTAAGCAACGGAATTAAACCCAATGAGTTCATACAGCAGACGATGTTTATTATATCTTTTCCGATTTAAATAATTGAGAAATGTATATATAAAAATACATTTTATCGGCATTGCATTTTTAATTGGATTATATCAATTACGACCTTCAGATTTAAAGATTACGGGAATTATTGATATTTTCAATTTCTTAACGAAATCTGTTTTATTTTGGCAATAATTTTCCAAACTCTTATATTGTGTTTAATCAATTGTTGAAACAGAATGAAAATAGTACGGGTATATCTTCTAATACCACTATAGCTCTTTTATTGTAGCTTGTATTGATCAAATTTCATAGCGCTTTCATTTTGTCATATATTAATCAAATTTCCTATATTTTGTACATTTGTTTACAAGCGAGACCAGCATGTTTTATTCTTCAGATATGAGTATGACGATAATTTTGTATAGCGAGAACAGAGATTCTTATACTTATTTTTAGGAGAATTAACTTAAATATTTTTATAGCATGTTTAGAAGAACAATGCCATTTAGAATCCTATAGGAATTTGCACATACTTTAAATCACGAGCAACGTCGGGTATATCTACTATTATCTATATGTATATAACATTGTAAGTTGTGCTTCTGCCTATCTATAATTTCAGTACAGAAGAATTCATTTCTTTCCTTTTTGAAATTGTTATAAAATTTCAAAAAGAAAGTCTTCCAAATATTAAAAATTCCCCTCAAATTGTGAATTTTAAGTATTTTGTAGTATATATTC
Source organism: Amaurobius ferox (assembly GCA_951213105.1). Lineage (NCBI taxonomy): Eukaryota > Metazoa > Arthropoda > Arachnida > Araneae > Amaurobiidae > Amaurobius > Amaurobius ferox. Next base: position 119,079,726 of record OX578133.1, on the reverse strand, counting down.
CGTACGAAGAACTGATATATTTCTCATAATAATGGTTAGAGGGCGATGACACTTGAAATTTACTATAGGAATGTAGATGTAATTGTGAATTTTAAGTTTCTTTATATTATATAATATTCCGTACGAAGAGCGGGTATACTGTTAGTCATTAATATTGAAACAAAAAGTAATCCATCGTATCATCAAACATGGCAATTCTTTAACATTATAGGATTTGTCGCGTTGAAAAAATCCAAATATTCTTACGACGTAGTCTCCGGAGATGTGGATGTATTTATTATTGGTCTACAGGCATAAGTTTGAAGTTCTGTATAACTAACACTTTTATTTAAAGCACCTATAAGCGTAAGCAGGAGCAATGAGCAGCTTATAACTCTCTAGTTATCATACAAGTCCACAAGACAACTGCCAAGTGCAATAAAACCGCAATTAAATGCTCACCTCATTCATAAAGCACTGAAATATCTCTCAATTCACTTATTGTATCACAAAATCGTCAGCAACAACTTATAACTCAACGATAACCTGCTTATATACCCACCTTGGAAATCTCTAAAAATGGGCGTAACTTGTGACATTCTTGTTTAATCTAGGAAATTCGGGTAATTTCTAAAGCTCGACAAAACAATATCGCCAAATTGTCGATATTTCGCCAAATTTGTTGCAAAGACAACCTAATTTTTCGCCAAAGTCATGAAACCTGGACCTTCAGACAAAAATAATGGTTACATGTAAAAGTTGTTTTCTTGGGGACAAGCAATATGTCCTGGAAACATTTTAGGTATTCGTAATAATATAAAGTTTCGAATTTTTACGATATCCTGTTTGCTATAGAATTCGGTTCCTCTAATGTTTCAAGAAATTTTAGCTATATATATATTTTTAAACTTTACCTATTAATATAGCTTTTAATGCAAAATGCTGTTTAATGAGTCAAATAGAATATTGTAATGAAAAATTCTTATTTTAAAAAAATCGAAATAATCAGTTGTGAAAACAAAATGGATTGTAGCATTTAAAATTTTACAGAAAAAAAGAATAGATTTATAATTAAATTTCTAAATAAAATATTCAATTTTATTTTACAAGAAATATTCATGCCGAGCTTTTATTTTGCAACATTTCGCAGGTTTCACAAATATTAGAAGCTAAATTAATTTTTTTTCAAACTTTTACTTTCTGACATTGCTAAAACTAACTGGAGAAAAATAAAAACGAAATACTATATTTAGATATTTAAAAATACATTGAGATTTTCGGAAAATTTCAATATGTTAACGCTTTTTGCAACCCACATTTTAATTTTTCCCCCCTAAACTGGGAAAAAAAAAAGCGAAATATTCTTTTCTTTAGAGAATTTCCTTTAAGTTATAAACTATGCAGTAACTTCGGGCTATGAACTGCATACTTTCTTCGGGTTACCAGCTACATAGTTTCTTTGTGTTATAAACTACACAGTAAATTCAGCAGGTAAATTGTATAAAATGTTATAGATGAAAAATTTTGGAGCAATTTACATTAGATGATCCAAATGCCAATTGCCAAGTGTTAAAAATCGGATTAATGCACAAATATATTGTTTCTAAAGATTTTTTTCCCCATGCTATGAATCGATCTATACGAATTATTTTACTCGAGAGATGAAAGAGAGTGACGTGACTAAGTTTCTTAGCTTAATTCAATTTGCCCGAGTGTAGGCCCGATTTGCGTTTGTCTGCCAGCTTGTTATATATGATAATAATTTATATAAAATTTAACTTATTTTCTTGAACCGTTCACTGCTGCTGCGCTTTTCTAAAAGCTCTTAACTGCATTCGTTTTCTTTCAGTAGCTCTCAACCATGTAGCTAAGTGGACACCGGACTTATCGGTCGTTACGCGCCCAATGCGCCCAGCCTTCTTAGATGCAAAAAGGATAACCCTGCTCCACAAAAAACATAGTAAAGTAGCTACCTATTATAGCCATTTCCTTTACCTATTATAGCCAATTCCTCTACTTATTATAGCCAATTATAAAAGAATGCGAGTGGCGTTATGTCTTAGTGACCCCGTTTTTGTCCAAATGTGCATGTGTTGAAGAGGGCGGATTTTCCCTTTAGCAATTGCGGGGATTTGTTAAATATTAGCGATACACGAATGCCTTATAAAAATCAGAATTAATGAACAGATTACCCAAGAAACATAATTTTTGTTTTGGAGCAGTGCGTAATTCAATTTAGCTCCTGTTACATTCTAAAATTCGTATTGCCAGTGGATTTTTCTAAATCGGAATTTTAAAATCAATTACGTCTTCAAAACACGAAAAGCATATGTGTTTTAACAATCCGCAGAAATTCGCATATTGATAGTATGGCTTCCGTTTAGAGCTTTCATGAAAGATAATTTTTCGATCTTTTGATAATATTTTTGATCACTAAGGTATTTGTACGAAAATTATTTAGACTAGCGCCTCAACATTAAATAACTAAAAATATAATTAAAAAAAGTCTCAACGAGGTGTTTTTCTCGAGAGCCTAAGCTCCCCCGTAACAAATTTCATGGCTGTAGGTCACTTAGATTTTCCGCTACAGACGACACAGGCAAACAAACAAACAGACATCCTCTTTTGATTTTTATATTTTATTCAATGTTACTGTTTCGTATGCTCGTTAAATCCACAAAACTAAGCTGGTTCTCATTTAAAGCGAGTAAATCGCGTCTAAATTAACATTGTGTTAACTCAAAGGTTGTTGTTGTTGAGACCCAGACCGTCCGACCTACCAGAAAGGTGTAAGGTAGCCGTTTGGACGGCCGGGAAGTGCCACCCAATTTAGACCCGAACCCAGTGGGGGAAGCATCCACAGGGACCGTACCCTCCTTCCCCTACCACCAACCTCTCGGAAGGACTTACGGACCCACATGTTTAACGTGATCGTACTCCACATGAACACGGCGGCAGTTGTGGCAGCGTGCAAATCCAGCGCGCAAACCACAGGGCTACCGCGCCCGGAACGTGCCAACAACACGCGGTGTTCCCAGGTGGTCACCCACCCAAGTACTAACCGCGCCCGATGTTGCTTGACTTCGGTGATCTAACGAGAACCGGTGTTTTCAGCACGGTAGGGCCGTTGGCTCTCAACTCAAAGGTTGAAGACCCAGCCCACACGACCAACCCTTCAACTCAAAGGTTGTAATTTCTTAATTAAATGAGTCTCGTTATAATTTATTTATTAAATCATGGGTCTAGTTGTAATTTATTAATTAAATCATGAGTCTAGTTAATTCAAGAGAGTTCTTTAGAAAATTATTCTACAGTATTTTTACTTTTATATATCATTTGTTATATCAAAAAGTTACTCAAAATATTTTGCATTTCTCAGTAATTCGGATAAACATTTTACGATAATATTTCTATCATACATTCTAGGCTTTAAGTTATTATATGTAAGTATTTATACATTTATAAAGTTAAACTGAAAGAACAAACTGACTAATCTATTAAGTAAACAATTCAAGCAAAATATTTTCCACTTATATATAGCCACATAATTTTATACGAAAAATAAAAACATTTATATTCTATGATACCACATAGTTTTATAAGTAATTTAAAGTGTCGGTGGAGTATGAAATTAAACCTTAAATCTGTTTGCATAGTTTAATTAAAAGCCTTTATACTGTATAGCTCATAGTATATTTTAAGGTAAATTCTCTGATCTAAACTCATAATAAAAATGTTTTTAAGAAGTAAAATTTGCTCTCAGCAAACATTTTTGCATGAGTTAATTTAATATGGAAATTTCCAAATATATTCTCTCTAATTTCGTATTTTGTACACACTCTTTCACACATCAGTGATTTTGAGATTTAGTACTAAAGATGCTGAAGATGCATTTATTTTGCTTTTTATGCGTTGGATAAATATCTATTTTGAGAAATTTTTGATCTGGATTTAAAAATATTTCTGATAAGATTAAATATTTTTATTAAAATTTAAAACTGATAGATCGGGTTATGAATCTGTGAGTTTTATGCTTTCTCTTATATTCTTTTTCTAAAATAAGAGTAAGTTTTAGTTACAGGTTAAGTTTTCAAAGCTAGTTATCCGTTAAATCCATCAAAGCGAGAAACGATTTTCTTCACGGAACTGCATTTATGAAACTGTAATTTCTCAGCTTATTTTATGGATCTTAATTCAGCTCAACTCTTTGGCTTACTTGTACAGAGTCTAACTTTTGAATGTATACAGCCCCGTAGCCAGAATTTATATTCAGGGGGGCACCCCCTTTTTCAGGGGGGGGGCATCATATATTTTTAGTATTTTATTTAGTTATTTTTATTTAGTTTAATATTTCGTGTTATCTAATACATCATATTAATAAAACATACATAATAAAACATAAAACATACATGCATTTCATTTCTACACATTTTAATAAGAATTTTGTTACAATACATGTTATATATTATTTTTATACGTAGCATGGGTATGTATGTATACATAAATCAAAACAATTGTAATCGTCTACTTTTCATGTTATTAAATTTCCGCAAAAATTTTTTGTAAATCGATATTATTGGTGCGATTTTTTTCAAAAGCAAGGAAAACTAAGTTAGCTAATCACTGGTGTGTCATTGATAAGCGTTGTACACGATCTATTCGGGTAAAAACAGAAAATGTCGATTCACATATAGCGGTACTGCATCCGGTTCAACTGTTTACCGGGAACCTGTTTTTTTCAACTGTTTTTCCCAAACAGTTTTTTTTTTAAAACGAACGTTTTTAAACTTTTTCCGAAAAGAACAGAAACTCCCACCACTAGTTATTATTACCATCTGTATTAAACTTTTTAATGTGAAAATCTTCTAGGGGGGCAAATGAGGCTGGCACCCCCATGGCTACGGGCCTGAATGTATACTCCAACAAAAACTAAATTTTGCACACAGTATTCTAAACAACCATCAGGCAAAATTGTCAATCATTTGATGCCATCCATATAAAACCGGTAGAAAATTTTAAGTCTTTTATCAGCGTCAGCGGCTAATTTTTTTCTAATATTTTTTTTTTCTAGAGATATGTATAAAACAGTATATGCACCGAAACATGTTTAGTGAACACATTTTCTCATTCAGCAGTTGAAAACAGTAATAGCCTTCACTACTTTCTCATACTATAGAATATAGTAGGGAAAGTATTGTATTTTCGATTTTGAGATTTTGATGCAAATATATGTTTTAGAACCTCCTGAACACGTTTCGACTATTTTTGGTCCGGCTATTTGTCTGTGGTCGATTTCTTGTGTTCTTGTGTACACTATAGCTGCCACAAATATCTGTGGATTTTTACGAAACTTTATGTTAGGCTTTGTTAACGAAAAGTCTAGAAGTAGGTAAAACATTTTAAAATTTGAGCGAAAACTTCGAAATTTTATATTTTCTTAACATAGCAGCAAAGGACAAAATTTGACATAATCATGCATTAAAGGGGTTATTTATGACTCAATAATCAAGAAACAAAATAGTTTCAATCATTGTAGTGAAAAATAGTCGCGGTACAATTTTTGTGTTCGTACTTAAGTAGTACTTAAAATAAAGATATTTTTTAACAAATCACATTAAGTCCATAGATGTCTGTGGCTCTCCCCCATATGCATAGTTGTAAGTAGAAGTTTTGAAAAATATTTGGAGAACATTTCGGAAAAAGGATATTTTCTGATTAAAGAATTAATAGGAAATACACAAATGATCTCTGAGAGATATATAAAAAAATATCACTAGTAAGTTTTCAATTTTGCCGACGCGGTGGTCGAGCGGTTAAGGCAAGCGTTTCCTGTTTCTCGCTCGGCTTGCGGGTTGTGGGTTCGAGTCCCACCTTCAGGCATGGATGTTGTGTCGTTGGGCGCAGTGTGTTCCCGCCCCCACTGGCGTGCTGGGGCAACGTCATGTGTGTGACGGCTAAGAGGTTCACATTTCTGGCCGATGTATAGGCGAAGATAGTATCAAGACCTGGCCATTGAAAAAAAAAAAGTTTTCACACTTTGGATGGCATTAGTTGTATTTTGAAAATATATTTAAGATGGAAAGTAAAAATGTTTTAAAATTCCCATAGAAAAAAATAATATTTTTATTTTATTTGCAAAAAAAAAAAATGTTCATCGCAGAATTGATGCAATTAGTTTAATTCGAATAGATTATATTTGAAATTTGTAATTATAATATAGGACATGTTTTTGAATATTAAAACGGGATGTGTACATGAGAGTGGATTTAATACGGGTAATCGCATTTAAATGTAGTGATAACAAATGCTTAGTAAACATATTATAATATTTATGATCACGGTCAAATTTCAGGTAAGATAAAAAGCTATGATAGGGAAACAAACTTAAAAATTCGTTATTTTATAATTGTAATTTCAATATAACTTTGTAAATGCTGTGATAGTAACTAAATTGAATAAGGAGCCTTAGAAATTTTTTTTAACAAACCAACATATATAACATATCAACATATTTATTTAAAAAAATTCTTAAATAATTAATTCTATGGATTTCATGCTAAAAGTAATGTTGCACTAAAATTTCGAAAAAAAAAAAATATCTAGAAATTGGATCAGCAGTTTTCATACTGTAAATAATTGAAAATATTTTTTTGGTAATAAATTGAGATATCGATCTGAAAATAAAATTACTTCCTTTCTGAAAATTGTTAATCTCATTTTATGCATAAATTTATGTTTACAATGTCGCTGTCAATTATAACAGCTATTTATCTCGAGAAGTATAAAAATCCCTGCTTTATACATATCATGCTCTAAAACATTTTCAATGTGTGCGATAAATAATAGTCTACAATGAAAATTAAAACATTTATTTTTTTCTTTGAGGCTTAGTGATTTACCAAATTATTGCATTTTTCTTCAGGAACTACCGAACAACGTTCAGGCCTTATATATTTAAAATATGGATACTCAGTGGTGAGCTGATAACATTTTAACAGAAGACTTCCTACTGAATTTCTATAACCCTTTATCTTAAAAATATCATGGATATTTTTGGTTCATTATATGGTAAGACCTAAAAGACAAACAAGCATGAAACACATATGTCGTATATGAGATTTTTTTGTTTTTCAATTAAATTTGTGGCATTTGATTTTCGTAAACTTTTTTACAATTGATATTAAATTTACCCTAATTTAACAACCGGTTCAGCACGGAGGGGCTTCATCTAACAAATAGCCATAATTATTTATAATAATATGGCCTCTTTCCGAAGCAAAATATATAAGCGATTTTTTTAAAATAAGGAATTAGCTAAACCCATGGTTCAAAATTTCGCAACTGAGAGTTAGTAATGAATTAGAATCAAATGACATTTTATTTACTACATACGTTCGCTTCTCTTTAGCTACTATTTCAATTTTTCAATTTTCAAATGACTTAGCACGTGTGATAGCACTGTTAATGGCAAAATGTGGTACAATAGCGTCGCCAGGTAAATGAATTGGGGAAGGGGGAGCAAACCAAACATTTTGTTTCCAATTTCCACAAATATGATTTCTCCGAACTTCAGTGGGCTCCGATGGGTTCCTGGGAAGAAGTTATGCCTCCTCTACCCTTGGTGACGTCACTGATGTGGTAAATACAAACCTATTGTATATATGAATGGCTTTTTTCGTTTAAAAATAAAATCACGAAAACCGGTCTTGTAGATTCTGAGAATATGTTGGGAACATAACTTTAATAAATGGCTATACTGAAAATATAAATGAGTTAGTTCTCTAATTAGGAAAAATATCGGACAAATCAGCAGATCGAAACTTTTCGTTTAAAAATAAAATCATAAAATGGGCTGAGTAGATTTGGAGACGGCTGTAAGTTTGACAAAGGGTCATAACTCTAATTTGAATACATCCTCAATTTAATTAGAATTGTTGGACAGCTTAACAGGTCTAGTCCTTTCTTTTAAAAACGAAATCATGAAAAGGAGTTGAGTAGATTTTGAGACAACTATAAGTTTAGCAAATGGTCATAACTCTAATTTAAATACATTTTCAATTTAATTAAATAGACATCTCAACAGGTCTAGATCTTTCTTTTAAAACTAAAATCATGAGAAATGGGCTGAGTAGATTATTGCCACAACTATAGGTTTAATAAATGGTCATAAGTCTAAATTGAATACATTCTCAATTTAGTTAAAAATATTGGACAACTCAACGGGTCTAGAACTTTCTATTAAAAATAAAATCATGAAAATGGACTGAGTATATTTTGAGACAGATATAAGTTTAACAAATAGTCTTAACTCTCATTTGAATTTAGTTAAAAATATTGGACAACTCAACAGGTCTAGATACTTCTTTTTAAATAAAAATCATGAAAATTGGTTGAGTATATTTTAAGACAGCTATAAGTTTAATAAGTGGTCATAACTCTGCATTGAATAGATTCTCAATTAAGTTAAAAATATTGGACAACTCAACAGGTCTAGACACTTCTTTTAAAATAAAAATCATGAAAATGGACTAAGTATATTTTGAAACAAATATAAGTTTAATAAGTGGTCATAACTCTACATTGAATACATTCTCAATTAAGTTAAAAATATTGGACAACTCAACAGGTCTAGACACTTCTTTTAAAATAAAAATCATGAAAATGGACTGAGTATATTTTGAAACAAATATAAGTTTAATAAGTGGTCATAACTCTACATTGAATACATTCTCAATTAAGTTAAAAATATTGGACAACTCAACAGGTCTAGACACTTCTTTTAAAATAAAAATCATGAAAATGGGCAGAGTAGATTTTGATACAGCTATAAGTTTAATAAGTGGTCATAACTCTGCATTGAATACATTCTCAATTAAGTTAAAAATATTGGACAACTCAACAGGTCTAGACACTTCTTTTAAAATAAAAATCATGAAAATGGACTGAGTATATTTTGAAACAAATATAAGTTTAATAAGTGGTCATAACTCTACATTGAATACATTCTCAATTAAGTTAAAAATATTGGACAACTCAACAGGTCTAGACACTTCTTTTAAAATAAAAATTATGAAAATGGGCTGAGTAGATTTTGATACAGCTATAAGTTTAATAAGTGGTCATAACTCTACATTGAATACATTCTCAATTAAGTTAAAAATATTGGACAACTCAACAGGTCTAGACACTTCTTTTAAAATAAAAATCATGAAAATGGACTGAGTATATTTTGAGACAAATATAAGTTTAATAAGTGGTCATAACTCCACATTGAATACATTCTCAATTAAGTTAAAAATATTGGACAACTCAACAGGTCTAGACACTTCTTTTAAAATAAAAATCATGAAAATGGGCAGAGTAGATTTTGATACAGCTATAAGTTTAATAAGTGGTCATAACTCTACATTGAATACATTCTCAATTAAGTTAAAAATATTGGACAACTCAACAGGTCTAGACACTTCTTTTAAAATAAAAATCATGAAAATGGGCAGAGTAGATTTTGATACAGCTATAAGTTTAATAAGTGGTCATAACTCTACATTGAATACATTCTCAATTAAGTTAAAAATATTGGACAACTCAACAGGTCTAGACACTTCTTTTAAAATAAAAATCATGAAAATGGGCAGAGTAGATTTTGATACAGCTACAAGTTTAATAAGTGGTCATAACTCTACATTGAATACATTCTCAATTAAGTTAAAAATATTGGACAACTTAACAGGTCTAGCTAGACCTTTCTTCTAAAAATGAAATCGTGAAAATGGGCTGAGTAGATTTTAAGACACCTATAAATTTGACAAATTGCCATAACTCTAATTTGAATACATTATCAGTTTAACTAAATCTTTCTAAATCTAAATATTTCAAGAAATCTAAATCCTTCGAGAAAACTAAATCTTTCAAGATTAAAATATTTCAAGAAATATGAAATTGATATGAAAGTTAGTGTTTCATATTGTTCTGTGATAAACGACTTAAAATATTTACAATTATTTAAGTGCAGTTAATAACACTTTATGCTTTCTGAGTCGGATTTATGTAGTTCTAATAACGAATTATTATAATTAAACTACAATATTTGCCTGGGATATAAGATTCAAACCTCTGATGACAATTACACCGGAGCACACAGAAACGCGGGTTTCGAAAATCAAAGAATGCTTTAACTCTTAAAACAAAATTAAATAGCCCGCTGCGCTAGCACACACGCGGCTACACTACTCTTTTTAAAAAAACTTTTATTTGCAATAGCTTTCTTGCAGTTTCTCTCGATCATGTAGAAAATATTGGACAACTTGTACCTGGATTTGCTCGGTATTTAAAGCAAGGATTGGTTGAATTCATCCATTCAAACGCGCGAAATAAGCGGGAAATAATACGCCCTAAATGAGCGTCAAAACACGCCTTAACCCACTGCGCGGGTAGGTATTATTCCTTGTATCCGGCGCTGGATACATCGACTCCTACTCCCTAACACGACTGTGTATTACGTCCTAAATAAATTCTTTCAATATGCCCTAAATAAGCTCATTTGATGCACCCTAAATAAGCGCACAGATGCGTATGCAAATAGGGGATTAAAAACTTGATTAAAATCAACAGTACGTTTTCCAAATGAAAATACTTGCAATCTTCAAAAATCCCTGGGCGTCGTCCTGAGTTCCAGTAATGTAAAATTACCTTTGAGCGCTAAAGGTCTTAGACTTTATCTCAGTTATCAAATATTGTCTTCATTGTTGCAGACTGTGTGAAGTCATGACTTCAGAGAAAGTCGAAACTTTCACCTTTTCAAACGTCACGTGATTGCAAAAACATACTGCAGAATCTATTTCATTTCTACTCGATGGCAGCCGAATGCCCATGCAAATTTTCCTGCACAATCACTTCGCTAATTCGACGAGGCTGGGTGTTTAGCAATACACAACTACCTTAAAAAATAATACCTTAAAAAATTTAACTCTGCAATAATATGTATGATCTCTAAGGAATCGGTATGTACGAAAATCACTCAAAATGGCGTCTCAACATTCAGTAACTAAAAAATTTATTCGAATTTTAAAAAAATCGCTTAGATGTGCCTTTTGACCTGATCTGAAGTATCACTGTACCAAATTTCGCAGCTGTGGGTAGCTTAAATCTTCTTTACGCGACCAACACACAAACAGACGTCTTCTTCTTTTATTATAGAGGCATAATAATTAGGAAACAACACGTAAAGGAAGGTTTTAATAGGCTTGGACCAGATCTGCCCAGATTGCAAGGGGGATGATTTTATGAAAGACTTTTAAAGAAACTGAACTTTGCCATACTGAGCTTTACATGTTATAAATCTACGAAAACCTATCATACGTAGTCGGTCAATACGATTAATTGGTTTCACTTAAACAGTACCAATTCAATAGGCATTTTCGTGATGCATTTTAGAAACTTTAAAAAGGGTACTACTTTTAATTTATAAAAATTATAAAGTTGAAAGCATTGAGATTATAAATATGAGCGATTTTTTATAAGATGATAATTTTACAATTTCATTTAATGGGAATAATATTTAATGATTTTGAATGGTTCGTTTTCAGATATTGTAAGGTTAAGACCCTAAATGCATTTTTATTACATTTTATTTTCCAAAAGAGATAAAATAAAATAAAATAAAATAAAAATAAATAAATAAATATCCCCCAACTTTCTTATGCAGCACTTAGTTGTATATTTCCTCTTCTCTGTCATACTAGAATTAGGTATTATATTTTTTATGAATGTACAGCTGTGGAAAAATTTCGTTCATTCGTTCATCGTTCATAGTATTCATAATAGAACATATTTAAATACACCATTCTATAGGGAATAACATCTTCTGCAAATTCATATATTTAAAATTTGTATAAGGGTCCGTTTCGTATTTTAATGCGCATCAACTTTTTCCAACAAAATTTCCAAGTTCAATACCCGATTTTGACACCAGATTTCGAATCCACATCAAATTTTACCTCGGATACCAAGTTTCAAAACATTTGGTCCAGTTATTTTAGGATTGTGAGAATGTAAAATTTTGCTCTCTTAATGTTGAATTAGTTTTCTAGACTTTTATTTACATTTTCCGAAATAATCTTATAACACTGATTTTTTTTATTACTTTACTATTAAACGATCCTCTAAAAAAAATCTGCGTATTTTTCTTTCTATAAATAATTTCTTGTATACAGTATGAGTTATAAAATTAATATTCGAAAAATAAAATATCAATAGCAACCTTAATGTACTTTGGTTGGAAGTCGATTTAGAAGGACTTTTAATATGACTATGCAAAATGTAAGCTCTTTCCTCCCGATAGTTTTTACTCTATATTTAAATTTCCATCATTACAATAATTTTAGATCTATTAGTTGTAAAAAGAAATTTTAGATTTTTAATTTTAGAATTTTAAATATCATTTTAGATTTTTATCTAGTTATTATGAAAATTTGAATAAAACGAATAGATGCAACCTAATGATCAACGTAATTCTGCGACTTTTCAGAGTAGAAAGGGTGAAAATTTCGAATAGTCATAAAAAAGTCTTCCTAAAACTATTTTCATCAAAATATATTAAAGTTCTTGTTCATAAATTTTGGAATATTAATTTCATAATTCATATTGCACATGAGGATTGATATTAAAAATTAAACAATACATTAATCATTTTCTCAGTCGTTTAATGTTAACGCATTCAAAAGTAATCAGTGTGACGAAAAAATATTTTGAATGATATGAGTAAAAGTTTGGGAAATTAATTTAACATTAGGAGCTCAAAATAACGATTGTACCGAAACACTTCAAACTTGGCATTACTGGAGGGGGTGGGGGGGGGGGAGACATTTTTGACCAACTTTATTAACAGTTCTGATCAAGTAACTATAATCTCAAAGTTGCGGTTTTAAATGTGGATAAATTTAAAACCGTAATATCTCCGAATATAAAGAGAGGACCTTTATAAAATTGTATAGTTGGACTCATTTGGGGATGTAGGATTTCTTTATGACATCAAAACTGGGTGTTGCCATTGAACATTTTGAAGTTTGTAAGCAATTTGATATGAAGAGGGTCCCTTAAGCAAGAGTTTAAACATTAATTTGTATAAGATGTTATTCTTTATTGAATTATATCTTTGGTTTTGCTCTACGATGAACGATGCTAGAATAACGAGGGGTAATTCGTTTTTTTCCTTGCAACTGTATATATGGCTTGGCTGGCAATCGGATGTAGTGCTTAAGAAGAAGAAGAAGAACTGTATATATGTTAAGAAGTAAACTTCACATTTCATTTCAAAACTATATTTCCCCGTCATTTTTGAATATTTGAAAGCAAAAAGCAAAATTATTGTAGCTACAAGCCTGTATGTTAAAGTCATTATGAAACTGGTGTGTTAAATGTGTGATAATGATATTAATTACAGTACTAATAGATATTCAAAATTATAGTAGACAAATTTATCTTACCTAAATTGATCCCTGTTGTAAACATTTTCCTGCTTAATACTTAAAATGACAGGTCCGAGAGCTTCATCATTTGTAAAATAGTTCCAGTGTTCGGTTCCATAAAAATACTTTTCGTACGTTTCTTCCTCGACATTTATTAATTCAAACTTTTTCTTCAGTTCTTGAGCAGTGTAGTTGACACTAAGAGTATCATTGGTAGTACTACTACCACTGCACTCTATCCAATAGCCAAGTATCATTTTAATGGTATGAGGGAAACCTTCGCATGCACCTTGCCCTGGGCATGCCTGAACTGGAATAGGGAACTGCAAAGTTGTAGAACTTTTCCTTCGTGCTTCTGCACAACCCAAGCTCTGTCGCTTATAGTCCCGAAGCTTTTGCATAAACTCATCTCCGCTACTAAGTCCGGAAACATCGGCATAATGCAGAGAACAGTAAATTTTATTTTGAAATCTTCTCGCTCTTTGGATATTTGAACCTGCCAAACGCAGACCACAGGTGTTGCAAACTAAACAATCTTCATGGTAAGTAGAACCACCAACTATTGTTGTTTCGGGTACGGATATTGCAAGTCCATCTTCAAGAGCTTCTTCGCTTGGTGAGGGAGGAGGCCATACCCCGTTTGTTTGATGACTTAGAATAGGAAGTTCGCAGATAAAACATAACGAAGACATTGGACTCGTTTACTGACTGTAATCTGAGATCATTGCTTTCATTTTCATTTATATTCCTTTACGAAAAGATGTGTGGAGAAATATATCGATGACTACGTATTTTGGCCTTTATATATTTTACAAAATAAGTCAAAAAAGTGTTTTTATTATATTAATATAGAACGGCTAATTAACGCTTCTGTAAATAATACAGCATCAGGTATTTATTTACTTCAGAAAATATGCCATTTTATGAAATACAAAATTCTTCTTGTAGGTGCTAAAGTATAACTCGAGTGGCTTTGACACGTAAGAGTTTCTTCTTTTAATAAATAATTACTGTGTTTTCTTAGCTTTATGAGTAAATGGCTACTATATTTTTCTACTGTTATAAATTCTTTTCACTAATTGGTGATTTAACTTTGAAATGCAGTTGCCTGAACTGGCGCAAATGCATAGAGATTTGAAAGTATTTCTATTTTATATGATTTTCCAGGTATGAATATTTTGGTATTTTTTATTCCATTTTCCATCTTGCCGATTTCGTTTCAAATAGAATTGAGCGTCTCCGAATCAACAATCTCTTCTTACTCCTCCTGGCTGTTTTGGGGCGCACCCGCATTTCCACTCTAAAAAATACAATTTATATTTAAGCTCTGTTTCATATATTTTATGATAAAAACTATAAGAAACATTTCAAACGGGAGAGGACAGCTTATTTCCTGGAAGAGTATTGAAACGTTTCAGCCAACATTCTGGTATTATCTGTATTTCTAGATAAAGATTTGGGATATATTTAAGATGTTCTGGTAAATAAACGAATACACTCAAACATTTTACTTAGATATTTCATGCACTTTTATCACCCGAAACATTTAAGAATAGTTAGTGCATTAATTTCCTTGACAAAGCATATAAGAATATAGCTTATGGCTCATTCCATATCATATCACTAAATTTAAAATTAAATGGTTACGAAATCATTTAAAAAAATATATTTCTTTTAACATGTAATCCTGTTTGTTTTGACCGTTCAGTTAGACCTTTTCTAATTTTTATTATCGTTATTTTTTTTAAAGCGTCCACTTTTGCACACCATTTTCTGCCAATTTTGATTTTCACGAGAATTCTATTATCTCAGAAAGTTTTAATGCTAAATAAGTATTAGCTAGTTTCCAAGTCAATGACAGGGAAACTAATTTTCTTAAAAAAATAAGTTGTAGCTTTTTTGATAAGTTTTATTTTGTTAAACAATGTTTAAACAACGTTAAACAATGCTTAAAATAGTCACCTCAATCGAGAACTGGCCCGGCTTCGTTCGGTTCAGTTAGTCCAGTGGTTGATACTATGTGGCGGCTGCTTAAGGGCTTGGAAAGACTTTTCGGAAACCCTCCGTAATCTTGGTCGAATATCTGGGGTCGAATATCATGCTACGTTAAGTTCTGTCCGATTGTTGATACCATAAGTGTGCAAAAGTTTTATACTCTAGGTTGCCAGGGGAGCTTTTGACGGGTTTGAAAAGACTTTAAGAACACAATTTTTCGCCCCCTCCCCCCCCCCCCAGGGAGTAAATCAAAAATCTGGCTCCGTTCATTTTCTGCCCCGTGATTGAGTGTCGAAAACCCAGACCACTCGACTCACCCTGAGGTATGAACAGCAGTTTGAGTGGTCGGCAGTGCTTGAGTGTGCAAAAAATCAGTCGTCCGGGTTAATGGGGCTTCTGGAAGGTCTGAAAAGACGTAAACACGTTAGACAATTATTATACGTACAGATACTTCAATCAAGAACTTTATTTTGGCATTAAACGAGCTAATTTTTTCTATATTAAAAATCAATTTTTGAAATTCATAGAAAAATGTCCTTAAGGAGTAGTTGTTGAGCTACAATTTGGATATGAAATTGGAAAATATTAGACTTGATTTTTTTCTACTTTATCGCCGCCTATTCATGGACTAGGTCTGTGAAATTTTAACTGTGAAAACCAATCCTCTTTATTTACTAGAAGCTGACAAATGGGGCATTTTTCTCAAATTGGCTATACTGAAATCAAATATATCCGAATGTATTAAAAATCTGTATTATACAGGGTATAGTATAATAGTATTATAAAATATTAACATTTAATTAAAATTTGGAGTTTGATATTTGAGTAGCAAGAAAATTACAAGCATTTGAATTATTAAAGGAAACTATCAAATTGTATATCTTGGCTTTCCTAGTTTAAAATGATTTTATTTTGTTTTAATTGATATGGTAGTTTAAAGCTGTGAAATATACATTCGCATACTTTCAGTGATACTAAGAATTTTAGTTATACTGTAGACATTATTCAGAAACAATAATATTTTTTACATTTATATATCGCAAAAGGTCCAGCAAAATGGACTGTTATAAAAATTAATATTTGAAAACTTCAAAACTACGTCCTACAAGAGAGAAAAAAAATATTAGTTTCAGAAAATATTCACACTATTTGATGCTACAAAACATCGCAATCTGAAAAGTATGAATATTTGGAGGTATGTGCAAAATCCTGTGAAAAGAACATTTTTTCTAAAATGACTCGATAGATGCTATCAAAAAGGCCCCATTGATGGATGTGTTTAACTTCACTCCTTTGGAACTGGTAACAACTTTACAATAGTTATAAAGTATTGAAAACAGTTTTAAAAGAGCTTTCACAACTTTTGAACTACTACCGTAATTGAAACAAAACGAAAAATTTCAAAACTTTAGAAAAACCACCATATGCAATTTGATTATTTTCCTCCATAGATCAAGTGTTCATAATTTTCTTATCAATCGAATATCAAACTTAATTTTAACTGAATATTACATTGACATACTCTGTATAATTCAGATTTTTACTACATCTCCTATCGGATATATTTGACTTCGAACAGCAGAGTTTGATGAAAATGTAACATTTGCTTATAGAAAGAAGAATTTGATTTTCAATGTTAAAATTTCATTTGTCTGATATCTTAGTAGATGGCAATAAAGCAGAAAAAATTAGGTACGATCCTTTTTATTTTCATATTCAAATTTTATCTCAAAAACAACATTTTTAAGATCATTTTTCTCCGAATTTCAAATTCTATTTTAAAAAATATAAAACTTAGTCCGCGTAATAAAGAACAAAATGGCTACTGAACAAAGTGTTTAGTATAAATAGTATCTGAAATAATGGAATCTCAATAAACATTGAAATAGCATACACCATCATGCAAAGATGTATTCTGAAAGAACTAGAAATGATAGGGGGAAAAGTTACATTAAATTGCATGTAGGATCATATGTCCAAAAATATTTTTAGTTTAAATGATTTGATATGGAATGATCTTCAAGTATTTTGCAATCGAAACAAAAAATTCTGGAATCTTTCGGAAACGTTTCGTTATTATTCAGAATAACTGCCTGTCGTTTCGCGTTTGAAACCTATTGCTGAATTTAATTGCATGTATTAAAGTTTTAATGATATATAATGATATATCATTTGAAACACAAACATACATACATACATATTTATATATACATATTTATTTTAATTTTTATTTATTTACTTATATATATATATATATATATATATATATACACAGAGAGACTTTATTACTTTAATACCTTTAGTATTTCTAACTTTTCATACTTGCTAAGAAGTATACTTAACTCTTTTAGTTTGCTTTGGTATTTATGAATCTTTTAATTTGCAATCTATTCAAATTTATGCTGCATTGGCGCTAAATTTAATAATAAAATATGTAGTTTTAATTCTAATCTCGTCCAATGTTAATTAAGATTTCTGTAACTCCCGTTCTCCTTTTAATTTTTTCTGTAATTTTATTGCCTAAGTTAATATTTTTATTGCCTATGTTAATATTTTTATAGATAATTCTTTAGATTTATTTTAATCGTTCCCTTCAGATTATTAATTTAGTCAAATACTTTTATTATAATTTAATACTATGTTGCAATTATTATTAGTATTTTAAACTTATGGATAATAAAATATTTATTTTAATAATATGTAGTGCTGCCGTCAATCGTTATTCAAACTAACTATTTCATTTTTTTGGAGTTTTGGGTTGGGTATTAACTTATGTGAGGTTGTGTTTTATATCGTTGGTGACGTTTTGAAGCATTTTTTTTAAACTGTTCTTTTCAGTACAATTCTTTATTATTATTATTATTATTACTTTTTTATTTACATATTTGGATAGGATTTTTTGTGAATCTAAGATTTACACTATTTGTATTATATAATACCTAGTGTTTTATTTAACCAAATTCTGAATTGATTATAACGATAATGTTAAATATATTCTTTTTATTTTGTAATATCTTCCTTACTAACATTAGGATAAGGTTTTACATGGACTTATTTGTTTATATATTTTTTATTTATAAGCAACTATTTTATTTAATTTATTATTTATTCTGTATGTAATATTGTCATACTAAAATAATCCTTATACTATTATGATCTACACAACTTATATGACTTAGAGACTGGCAAATATATATATATATATATATATATATATATATATATATATATATATATATACATATATATATATATATATATACATATATATATACTTATTATTATATAATTTGATAGATATTGCTTGGTATTTACGATTCCTGTTGGGGATTGTCTAGACCGATATCAATTTACCAACTTTGTGCCATGGACAGTTTTGATTATAATAATTACCCGACTAAAAATTATAACTTCAATAAATGTAAGAATAACAATTGCAAAACCTGTCCTTCTGCTTCTAACTCTCAAATCACGAACCAAAATAGCCATTTGTCTTTCTGTAAAATTTTGAATTGCATTTATAAATTATCTGTAATATTTGTGATTTATCTTATATAGGACAAACTAGTAATCCAATTCATCTATGTATGAATGTTCACTGAGATCATGCCAAAAAATATATCATCAATAATAATTTTCTTCCTGACTCTAATAAAATTGAATATAAACACTTTACTAAGCACAGGTTTTGAAAATATTACTATACATATTTTGGATATAAAAACTAATCTAGCTGACAGGATATTTTTGAAAACTTCTATATTAAATCAAATTGTACTCTATTTCCATATGGATTAAATCAGTTATATCTAAATGGTAATATTGTAAAAAATAATTTTGTAAATAATAAATACTCTATTTTTAACCATCTTTTTTTAAATCCCCATTTAAAAAATAAAAAGTTAGTTAAACACAAAAGATTTAAATGTGGTAAAGGAATTTCCAAACACCATGATTATAAAGCTGAGATTAAACGTTTACATCATCAATTTAATAGCATTTATCAATGGAAATTAATAACATCATGGATATTTGCGGTTAAGAAAAAAACATTTAAATAAGTTTATGGCATTTTCTTAAAATTAAATCTAACTAATGAACATTTTAATCATATTTTTTATGATTTGCTCATTACTGGATCAAAGTATTTAAAAATAAATCTTGATAAAAAATGAAAATTACTCGATTAAAAAATTTAAAAATAAATTCAATTTCAAAATAATAATCGCTCTTCTAATTCTTATTGTGTAATCTCTTTTAAACATCCTATTTATAATTCTATAAATTTTAGGAATTTATTTAATAAGTTTAATCATTTATTGCCTATTAAGGATTTAAATATTTATAACACTTTTAAATACAATAAGTCTATTGGAAGATCTAATTTTAATTACAATGTGATTTCACAATCTGTCTCTATAGATATAAATTCCATTTCTAATTTAGATAATGAATGTATATGCAAAGATGACAATTATGCTTACTATATTAATTAACACTTGGGTCATATTTTTACAGGAGACTTAGCTATAGTTAAAGACGATTCTTTAAGAACTGCAATGTCTTTTGGTACAAAATTCAGGTTACAATCTTGTAATAACACTTCTAATGTTTTAAAGTCTATTAATCTTGACCTTGATAAATATATTTATAAATTAGCTTTTAAATATGTTCTGCCATTAGAGAGGCATTTAACATGTGGAAATTAACATTATTAAGGTTTATTACAAATACTATTAGTAGTATTAATTTGTCTAGATCTATATGTACTATTGATGATTTAAAACACTCTATTATAGATTTACAAAAATCTTTTGTTATTACTTATATTGATAAAGCCTCTAATAATTGTGCTATTATCTGTAAAAAATTCTATATACAATTTATGTTAGATTATTTAAAGAATACTAGTCTATTTAAATTTGATTCATGCTCCATAAATAGTATCAAACTGAAAATTATCAATATGTATAGCGATTTAAATATTAATTATAAATTTTTGAAATTTCCATATATTGTACTTATTCCTAAATTTCATAAAAATCCTATTAAATTTAGAACTGTAACTAGTAGTCATAATTCTTACTCTACTACTGCGAGTAAATTACTATTAAATTATTTAAATGTACTAAATGATAGTTTACGTTATTCTAGTAAAAATTACCTTATTCTAAATAATAGTAAAGAATTGAAGAATAAATTAACATCACTTGATAAATCATCTTGGTATCACTTGGTCTCCACTTTTAACTCATGGGATTGGCAACAGTGGTCTATTCTTTTATTGCTCTTGGTTAGGACATTTACAGTATTTTCTCAGGTATATTTATATTCCTATTTTATTTTTCAATATTTTAGCTTGTAGTCCAAGTAGTAAGAGTTTATAGATATAATCCATCTCTTACTTCAGAAACAAGCATATTTTGTGTTCATTTTGATTGGATACTTGGACTTGAAAAAGAATTTTTTCCGAAATGAACAATTTTTTTGGCCTAGTGCTTATCCACGTGTATAGCTTTAATGCTTGGTTATTTTTTGTTTTTCTATTTTCGAATCCACATCATTGATATTTGTTGAATATATTTAGCTTGATGACTAGATATATGCATTTTATTCTCCTCTTGCTTGATGATTCTCTTTTATCCTTCTTTTTAAGTTGTTGGCATTTTTTAATTTAGGGATTAGTGAGTTACAACTTCTCTTTATTCTATCATTGGATTTTCATATTATACCTTTATTATATATATGTATATATATATATATATATATATATATATATTATATATATTTATTTCAGGTATTCTTGTTTCCTATATAATTTTTCAATCTTTATGCTTGTAGTCCAAGTAATGAGAGTTTATAGATATAATCTATCTCTCATTTCAGAAGCAAGCATATTTTGTGTTTATTTTGATTAAATACTTGGACTTGAAAAATAATGTTTTCGAAATGAACAATTTTTTAGACTTAGTGCTTATCCACGTGTATAGCTTTAATGCTTGAATATTTTTTGTTTTTCTATTTTCGAATCCACACCATTGATATTTGTTGATTATCTTTAGCTTCATGACTAGAAATATGCATTTTATTTTCCTCATGATTGATGATTCTCTAATACTTTTTTTTAATTTGCAGGCATATTTTAAGTTAAGATATTTTGAGTTACAAATTCTCTCTATTCTATTCTCCCTATTCTATCAATAATATATATATATATACGCATTTTAGAAATATTAATTTTGAATTTTTTGCAAAATTCAGTTTCCTGAAATTTGAGGGTTTGTGCGGTACGAGTAAATATTAACTGATTTAAAAAAATGAACCGTTCAATAATATCACCAATGTAACAAATTTAGGGAATGAGACGCCATGGATATAATTAATTTCCTCACATTGAGTTAAGGATTACCCTAATATCACCATATATATAGTAACTCTTGTATTAGTATTTTAAATCCAATTACTTAGTTTGTAAATATATTTATAAACTAACACATAAATATGCACAGCCATTAGAAGCATTCAATTTGTGGAAATATACAATTTTAAAATTAATAAAAAATGCAATTAGTAATGTAAAATTGTCTGAGTCACAATATAACATTAGTAATATAAAAGTATCAGTTAAATATAATCATTTGTTATTACTTACGTAGATAGAGGCTCTAACAACTATGCTATGATATGCTGAAAGTTTTATGTACAGTTTTTGATAGATTGCTTAAAATATAATAATATTTTTAAACTAGATCCATACACTCTGAATAATATCAAAAATAGAATAATTAATGCACATAACAAATAATATTTAATAACTAAGTATTTAAAATTTGTGTACCTTGTTTTAATACCAAAATTTTATAAAAAGTACTTGAATTTTGAACTGCTACCAGTGGCAATAACACGTACACTACTACTAGTCAATTTATTACTATTCTACTTTATTACTATTCTACTATTTATTACTATTCTACTATTTATTCTACTTTATTTATTTCTAAATAGTTTTAACAAATTGAATGTTAATCTATGCTCCTCCAGAAATGATTATTTTATTCTTGATAATAGCAAAGAACTTTCCATTTTGAAGATTTCTTCAGTGGTATTAATTTATTAATTCAACAGTATTAATTCAATAATGTTAATTCAATAATTAATTTTTTAATAATATAATATGCGTTACTCTAGAAATGATTATTTTATTCTTGATAATAGTAAAGAACTTTCCATTTTGAAAATTTCTTCAGTAGTGTGAATTTAATAATTCAATAGTATTAATTCACTAATATTAATTCAATAATTATTTTTTTTAAGTATATAATCTGCTTTACTCTAGAAATGATTATTTTATTCTTGATAATAGCAAAATCTTTCAATTTTGAAGACTAATTCAAGTATTATTAATTCAATAACATTAATTCAATAATAGAAACTTATTATAAGCCACAGTTTTTGCAAGGTTCTCTATGGGAACTGACAATTTCAGTCCTTCCACGTGGTAGGTATAAAATTCATATACAATTTAGCTCAGACTACACGAAGCTGCAAAACTTCCGTACTGACGAGCACATAATACACTCGAAAGAGGGTCATGGATGCTGATATCTGCTATGGGAGTGTCTTCCATTTTTTTTTTTTTTTTCAAGACAGTTTACAAATACTCGTAGTTCTTGATGGAAAATATTTGAAATATTTTAGACGTGTTTTACCATACTTAAGAAAACAAAAACTTTATTTATTTTAAAAATTGCAATATTTCACTTTCCCTTAAATTATCTTGATCAGAATTCAATCATTTTTATTATTACTTTCCCTGCAAATGGTAATGTATAGGGAAAGTATTGGAATCATGCCGAAAATCGCAAATCGAGTTTTCGACGGATCTACACGTTCCTCTAGAATGCAAAAAACTATTTTTAGAGTGACGTCTGTGTGTGTGTCTATGTGTCTGTGCAATGTATGTATCCACTCTAACTCAAAAACTTATGGACCGAATTTCATAAAATTTGGTAGGCAAGTCACTTGGTATGACCCTGGTGCTGATTAGTTTTTGGTACGATTCGTAAAAACAGAACCCGCTTCTTTTTGTGAAATGGCCCGTAAAAATCTCATGTCACTCTAGCTAAAATACTAATTGACCAAATTTCCCAAAATTTGGTAGATAAGTTACTTGTAGGATACTCTGGTGCTGATTAGATTTTGGTATTAATCGAAAAAGAACAACCTGCCCTGGTTTACGAAATGGCCCGCAAAAATGTCATGTATCCACTCTAGCTAAAATACTAATTGACCAAATTTCACAAAATTCGGTAGATAAGTTATTTGTGGGATACTCTGGTTCTGATTAGATTTTGGTATTATTTGGAAAAGAACAACCCGCCTTTTTTAACGAAATGGCCCTCAAAAATCGCCAAAATCTAAAAAAAAGCTACTTATATTCAAATATATCAATTAAATGCTTGTTTTATACGTAATTTTTGATGAGGAAAAGAATAAGAACAACTCTATTACTCTAGGACTAACCGTTCTCGAGATATTTGAGATTTTTCGCATTTAGTTATGCCACTTTTAGAAAAATGTCTAATTACCAAATAAAAACAGAAATTGAACATTGAATTAAAAATGCAAATTTAGTGTTATTTTGTGCAATTAAACTCAATTTAATGAACTATTAAAGAAATAAAGAAAAAATGAATTTGAGTCTACAGGGAAAGTCATGTGCTGCTCACATCAGATTTTTTCGTTTAGTATACGTTACATAAAATGACGGTAAAGAGAAATTTCTTGATCTTTGTAGAGTACTTGCGTCTAAGAGCCTGTGGCTATTATTCATCATTTCATTTGGTGAGTTGTTGTCTTCACAATAGGCAAATTGCTGCCTTAATTATGTGAATTGTTACGGACTGACCATTAATACAGATGAACCCCTATCGACGGAACATGATCGCAATGCCAGGAACGCACACTCCGGACAGGATTGGAATGCTTGAAACATTCTGCGGTTTATTATCCCATTAGTCTCAGCTATAAGCGTGTTTCAATTTGCTAATATTATTCTTCATTAGTGAGGAAGTTCATTTGTAAGTAATGTAGGTAAATCGATTTTTCTACAATACAAAGTATATGTAAAAGGAAAGTATTGTGATGATGTTAAAATACGGATTCTCGAATTTTGCTGGGATCTACACATTTTTAGCATTGCTGAATGTGTACCAACCAGTTTTTTAATGCTGTTTGAGTGTCTGACTGTCTGTCTGTTGGCACGATATCTTTCAAACAACTTAAAATCGAATGAAGTTCGCTGTAATAAAGGAATTAATATATGAAAAATTATACCGCTGTTTTAAGAGTACTCTGGAAAATCTTAGCCAGTGAAAAATGCATCAACAAACCCGAAATCCAAAAGACGAAATGGTCCATTTCGTAATCGGTAACAATAAGCCTATTAATGAGATTATTAATGAGTTATATTAATGAGATTTAGTGAGATCTAGTGATAAGCAAGTTATTACTGGTGTTATTGTTTTCTCACAAAATTAAAATTAATTTGCTAATCTGTAGAGGCAAGTGTTGGAAACATTAAACTTTTTTAATCTATAATTTAAAGCATTTATACAAATTTTAAACTACAATTTTTTTTATTAAAATGGGGTGGGAGACTATAACATTTCGCTGGATATATGCTACATAAACGGCATAAAAAGTCTCTTGATCATTGTAGAGTATGCACAGACATGGTTTTAAGCACCTGACTGCAATTCATCTATTGGTGAATTCTTACCGTCATTTAGTAAATTTTTTCCTTCATTTGCTGAATTGTTACCTTCATTATAGGTGAATTACAATCCCAATGCTCTATAACCACCGGGCTATGCCGCCCGATATAATTATTTTAACCGGAAGCGTTAGTGGCATATCCAGTGGCGAAACTTCTATTGAGTCCTGTTGACGATTTAGGGCCCAAGAAACATAGGGACCCAGAGTGATCTGATATATTTATTTATAGCGCCCAGAACTTGAAAAAAAATTTAGGGAAAAACAAAAGTATTTTATTATTATTATAACAATATACATTTTATAAATTATGTATGCTTAATTAAACTGATATTTATAATAAAAAAGAAAACAGTTTTACACAAAATATTCATTACTTGCTAATAAATAAAAATGTGTCTCAAAGTTCTTAAAGAATGTAGTCTCAAACGCATGGCCCTAGCCAGGACTAGGCCAAATGCGTGTGTCTAACGATGGCTTCACTTTGCAATTGTTTTCACTTTGCAGCGGGGAATAGCGGGGAAGTACTAACGGTCCGTGTATAGACGGAATACGGGAACTTAAATCGTTGGGTTCAAGTCTTTACGAAATATTGGTGGCAGGGTGACTGTACGAGCCCTATAAATGTTATCTTCACTGGTTTCGGGTCAAAATTGGGTGGCACTTTCCCGGTCGTCCAGATACCATTCACCCTCGGGTAGGTCGGACAGTCTGGGTAGAAAGAAAAAAAAGGTTCTACGGTGTTTTAATACAAGCTGAAGTAATGGCAAGCAGTTTCTCATACTAATTTAACACGTTTGAAAGTATTTTTTTATTTAGTGATTGGCAAAAATTTAAGTAAAACTAGTAGAGCTTCAAAAGGAACAGAGATTATAGAAAATACCAAAAATTCCAATTTTTTTTTACTTATGAAAATGGCCTCCAAAAACAAAAGCAGTTTCTTAAATACTTTTATTTTTAAGGGCCGAAACTAGGCTTTTTAGGGGAGGGGGGGCTTTAACATTTCCTTGACTAAAATTCCTCGTTACGCCGCGGACATATTGCATTTCGGGGTCAAGGGCTCAAGAGATGGTCCTCAATTATTCGAACATTATTTTAGAAAATCAAATATACGTTATAAAAATATAATTACGCATATCAATTTTTATTTAATGACTGATTATTTTACTGACAAGTGCCGTTCTCGAGATGTTTTATGTTTTTTATCTAAAATGGAAAATTTTGAAATATATAAATAAATAAATAAAAATAAAAATAAAATAAACTCACTCACTTATCAAATAAGTGAATGTTCTGTAAATATTTTCATTGTGAAATTAATGGACACCATTATTTAGAAATTATTACAAGTTGTTCTAGAGGCACTAGAAATTTTATTTTTCCCCCGTAGAGCAGTATGCCTTTAGAAAAAAATAGAATAAATCGAATAAAATTTGGTACGAAGTTTACGAATATCAGAAACCTATTGATTATTGGGAGGCTTAAAACAGTGAAACACCTTCAATTTTTCAGATGGTTACTTTTTTCGAAAACAGAAAATAAATTGTAAAAACGAAGTCTCTCGCGATGTGTGTTGCAAAAATAGTTATTTTATGTTTTTGTTTTAACTTAGAAGCGAACGACATAACATATGAAACGATAATCTGCGCCGTTAAGCTATTAAACGTTTTTGATTTAAAATGGAATCGCGGAATTATGGAATTAAATCACGAAAAATTTAAATATTTTCAATATCGTAAATGTATCGTAAATGCATCATAAATGCTTCATAAATGTTTTTAACCAGCAATAAATGGACACTCCTTTTATATCATGAGCTCAAGTTATAAGAAATTTTACTTTTAAGCGGAGAGTGCAAGTAATCAAGCGAATTAGATGAATTTTTTATGCATAATTGAAGCGATAACAACAAACCTATTGATTTTTAGCATGATCTAATAATAAGAAATCTCTAACCATTTCTCACGAAGACAAAATTTATTAATCTGTAGAGAAAGTTCTGTGTTGGCAGATTTTGTTTTTATATACAAATGGTATCAACATCATAAATATTATAATTGTGCTCTCATCACAAATAACAGCATCTATGTAAAAATTTCGCGTTTATTAGGCACTCATCTGCATGGAATAGCCGATACTTGCTATGGCAGCAAGAAAAGTTGGTTTGTGCCACAATTTTGCGAACATCTATGAGGACCGATAGATTCAGTCGTACCACGTAGCCGGTTTCCCATTGTAGATAGCAACATCCTTGGAGCGGTTTCTCGTTTATTAAGTACTCTGCTTAAACCGTGTTTAAATCCCTATGAAATGAAACGAAATTTTATTCGATTAGAATATATTTGTACGAAATGTTATTCTATTTGCTCAATTTCTTCGAGAGATAGTACTCCATATGGGGAAAAAAATTCTATATCTTGAGAACGGCTCATGATAACTTTTAAACAATCATGTTGATTCATTTCGGGTTAAAATTATTTACAAAGCGTTAATTTCTGACAATGAGTTTAATTTATATTTTATGAATTTTTCATTTTTTTTTATCAAATACCTTTTTATATGCATAATTATATTTTTATAACGTCTTTTAGATTAAAAAAGTGTCGATAAATTGAGGTCCTTCCCTTAATTGCATTACCTCAAATATATATAGCCCTCTGACGTTTATCAATTGACCAAATTTTCTTCGATTTTTTCAATTAATTTGACAGATGTTGTGTCCACAGACACATACATCATGAAAGAAAAAGTGGTTTATTCGTATTCAAGGCTTCTCAAAACGTATAGATCCATAAAAATTCTAGAGCTCGATTTATTTTCCTTTGAGATATACTTTGTGTTGTAGGGAAAGTAAAAATATGTAAATAAATGTGTATGGAAGAATTATTGGTATACAGCTGCAGTCGTTAGAAAAGTCACAAAATTAAGGGACAGTAGTTAAAAAATGAAAGTACTTTAACTGGCTTACTTTACGTTTGATAACCTTTATTTACATAATTTTGTGCCATAATTTGTGAAAAAATTCACAATACGTGAATTAAAATATTACCAATTTTTACTATTTGTTTGAAAAAAATAATCGCTAATTATTGGTTGATCATGATATGGTAATAAAATACTGTGAAGATATCAAAATAAATTAAAGTATTTTCAAATACAGATAAAAGATAAATCTGAAAAAAATCTGAACCTTCAAATTGTTTTCTCGTGTCTGGACACACATACACAGAGAGAGAGAGAGAGAGAGAATAAAGAAAAGAAAAAAAACTGCATCACCTTCATATATTTAAAAATGCATAACAGAAGACGTTTTTTTTTAATTGGTGGGGATGAGGTATTTAAATTCCTATAAAATATTATTAGTATTTTATAGTTTTATTTACCATTGTTTTCTATAGAGAAGCAATGATCTTTATGTATAATGGTTTGAACGTAGTTAAGGAGAAAGGTGTATAATCTTTGAAATTAGCACTGTTATCTATTTTCTTTTAAAATATATCTTAATTACTTCCAACATTTTCTCATGATGTTGCCATTTTTAAAGTATTTTACAACTCTAAAAGTTATCATATTTTAAGCATTGTGAACAAGGAAAAATCATAGAGCATACATATATATACCAAACACATTCTTTTAACAGTTTTTATTTTGATTCCATTGGCAATTAAACAAAGCCGTTTTCCGCACGAAATTCGTGTATGAGACTCCTAAGTTTGAGGAACAAGGAACTTTTTTAAATATTCCTATTTTCGTTCATTATTGTAGATTTATTCTAATGCAGATAAATATTTTTAAATATGTTAGGTCTTGCTAACAAAGGAAAACATAAAGATTCAGTATGAAAATAAAAATGTTTCGGTTGGTAGCAGCATAAGAAATAATTAAATGCAGCAACTAGTTTCGAAAGCAAGAAAGAGTCTCTTCGTCATGATAACTGAGACAGAGCAGTCAGTATGGCAAGAGTAACGAAATTTCTGTTAACAGAAAACTCCTTACGTGACCCAGAAAAGTGACGTTGTCAATCCGAGTAAAACAATTATTAAACGAAAAAGATAAAGGGAAATGAAACGTAACGACACAAAAGGCAGAAGATTAAAAGAAAAAAAAAGCTCAAAAATTTAAAATTAATTATGAATTACAAGACTATGTGATTTTTAATGGCGCCTAACAAAAAATAAAGAGAAACTACCTTCTTCATCACAAAAGGAGGAGAAAGAACAAATAAAGAAAACAACCAATGTTAGAAGTTAAATAAATTACACACACAGATAAAACCAATAAGTAAAAATTCATCAAAAATTCAGTAAAGAAAAAAGTCATCTTTTGAAATTAGTTAATTTTATTAAAATAGGAAAATCCGAGCAGCTGAATATTAAGAAAACAATCGTTACAGGAAAACATTAGAATACGACACAAAGTAAAATGAACGGTTACAAATATAATGAAAAAAATTAATTTCGGAAAATAAAATAGCCTCACCATTCAGGAAAAATTCTGAGCCATCCTAGCATTTTGAGCCACATGACTATGTTTCTATTGACATACATTTTTCTACCTTTGTATATATTGACTGCTTTGTCCTAATTATTCTGAAGATAAAGGATGTTTTTGTTTTGTCTTCGAAATCAATTGATACATTTAATGAACTATGTTATGCTGCTATTGACAAAGTTTTTTAATTTTCTGATTTTTGAGCGAATTTTTATATAAAGATTTAAACGGTTGATGTTTAGACTTTAGATTTTCGAACACTATTTGGAGAAAATATTTAGTTAATATAGAAAATCTAGTTACAACTAAGAACTTTTTTTTAGATGTTGGTATAAGTTTCCATGGAAGTTTAGAATATTTTTTATTTTATTGTTCTAAATATACTTGTTCCATACGACTTATGATCTGTTAAAGCTTAAGTACTGCTCCCAAGTTAAACATAAAATATTTTGGTAAAGCAATTTTTCGTCCAACATAGCTTTGAATAATTTTACATGTGGAGGAAAATTAAATAAAATTGCATATTTGGTGCTGAATTGCTCTCTATCATAGAAAATAATTATTTAAAATTTTATTTTATAGAAAAAATAAAGTTCTTGATAATTAGGGTTTTCGTATAGGATGTTATAAGAATTCCATTGATAATTACATGATATATAGTATTTTTAAGCTGAAATTGATAAGAATTTATGGTGAATTAACAGAATAAAAGTACTATTTTCAGTATTGATTTTCATTTTTATGGTTATAAAAAATTCATTTAGATTTTAAAAATTAATTTTTTGTTATAACGCAATGTTTTAATAAAAGAAGAAATGTATTTAAAAACTTTGCAAAATTGGTTAATTACTTTAGAAAACTAAAACTATTTTGTTTTTCGTTTTGAAAATACAAAAATTGTATAATAAACACCTGAATGAAATATCATATAGAAGTACAAGTATAGTTTTAATTAAATTTTTAATAAATATTCATAATACTTACTTTTCCTTTATTTTTCATAAAATACCATTTTAATAAATAAGAATATAAGGTTAGCAGGCGACCATGTGTTTCATTTTGGCAATTACCTGACCTCTGTCATAAAAAGTTTTCATCCCTCTTACTGAAATAGTGTATGTAAATATCAAGCATTCTGGATAGAGTAGCACATGTATGACTATTTAAGGAAACATTAACAAGTTGTAAAAATATGTAAAACTATATTATCTATTTCTTTAAGATTTTGTAAAAATGTACAGGCTGACCTTTATCTTATCCTAAATGAATAAATTTTTCTCACCTGTTACTCTCTCTCTCTTCAGGCCCTTCACGGGACCACTCAATCGGAGATCCTGTCTAAACTAATGCTCTCTCGCCAACCGAGTGGCAATACATAAGCGGAGTTTGTAACTCAATGCTTGTTCGATCAACTCCCGAATTTCCTATTTTAAAGCGCATGCGTTACAGACTATTTTCATTGGCGATATTAGGCTTCGCCAAAGCTAGATTAACCGTGCATCATAGTATTCCAAGCAAAGATATTTTCTCCTCTCCACCCATCGTTAGCACCGCAAGCAGTTGCGAATAATTTGTAGAGGCTTCAGGCTGCTGTCTCAGCATGCGAATGAAAATGATGCTCCAATAACAAACTTGTTTATTTTCTGAAACCTAATAAGTTGTGTTCTTCGCTTTTGAAATACTTCGAATCTGTATCCCGAGGTGAAGTCTTCGGAACAACTTTAATAATTTTTTTGGAATGAGGCACGAAACGTGTTGCTTTGTGCCACAGTAAATTGCGGAAAATTTTGCTCTCTCTCTCTCTCTCGATCGGATGATTTCTGTAGTAAATTGCTTTTTCGGGGTCCCGCGTATCCGACCGGACCATAGCTGAGCGGCTTTCGCATCAAATTGTCTCTCAGGATGGGGTCTTGGTTGTCATGGTAACATCTTACGCACTGCTGTGCTTTGATCAATAATGCTGCACCGAGCCACTGTAATTCAACTCCAAGCGTATAACAATTGCAGTTTCAAAAAATAAAAAATCACGCCGAACAAATGTAAGAGATCATCTATTTGTTTGTTTAAAAAAAAGGAGAAGTTAGAGATTAGAGCAGGGTTCGCTGACCGCCTACCACTACCCACTCCAATGAGGGGTTTAAACACGTGGCAAATCCAACCGAAATTTTAATAAAATATTTCGAATTTGTTTATTATACTCAGGGGTTAAGCCTTACGATTAAAAATTCTTACCTGGAGAAGGGCTCAGACATATCTCCCTTGACCGTGAGGTAAGTGCTCTGCCAACTGAGGCTTTCAGACTGGGAGAAAACCTCCCATTCTCCTCCTCCTAAATTGAGGCTCAGGCTTCTTAGCCTCAATTAATCAACCCATAATTATTTTATACTTTGTCACTTTCTTAAATGCATGACCTTTATTTTATATATTAAGGTCAATAGCATCGGTTTTGCGTTATTATTAAATCTGGCTCAGAGATGACCTCAAATCTCGGGTTTCTACCTCAATATTAGCGATCTAATGAATGAGCTATCCACATTGTAAGAGAACCTCAAACTTTTTTACTACAATCAAATATCTATGTATTAAATAAATTTAAAAAACTTTAATTTGAATAAATTTTATTAGATATTTTATAAATCCTGCCTCACCAATAAAAAAATTAGCTGGCGTATGGCTCAACTCGACTTCCTCATACCAGAATCCATTTTTAGTAGCTTTTTTTTTCTTTCAAATTTTACAAGGAAGAATTTGAAAAATTGGTATCATTGGCAAATGATTGCAATTATAGCGTATTACCCTTCACTTTAAAGGGCTTGAAAAAATCATTCGATTGATACCATACTTGACATTGTATCCTCAGGGGGGTAACTTGCCACTCAATGGGGGCTAATGACGTCACGGACAAAAAAATTGCATCGTGGCTATTTTTCGCAACAATGATTGAAACTATGAAGTCTCGTGATCAATGAGTCATAAATAAATACTTTTATTCATGATTATGTCAAATTTTTTCCTATTTTTCAAAAATTCAAATCTTTCCAAATGTACTAATTGTGAAATAAGCACTTAATAAGCAAAAAATATACTTACAGATATTTCCTTTAATTTTATTATTATACTCGTAAATATATTACTTAATTAACTCCTTGTGAAGTTTGGAGTTAATCAAAGCAGAACTTTCAGGGTTATGTTCGATTTATCGCCACATGCTTAATATTTTGAAGATAGTGTATATTTAGAAAAGAGACCGAATCCAAATTTATGATTTTTTCCAACTAACAAAAGAGAAAAGTTTAATGCCTAAAGCATATTTGAGAACAAATTTTCAATAATATTGGTTTTCGTCGACTTTTTAAATAAGAGTTCTTTTTAACACTTTACAACAAAGTTGAAAAGTGTTTATGACTTTGTTCATTCTGTCTGTCTGTCTGTCTGTCTGTCTGTCTGTCTGTCCGTTAGCACGATAACTGCCGTAAAAATGAGTTTATCAAAATGAAATTTTAGTATGTTGTTCAGACGGTCTGTAGGACCTATGGGAATATAAATAAATAATATCACCCAATTAGTTTTTTATTGAACCCGGGTTGAAAAAATGAAATACATTGAACCCTATGGGACCTAATTTTTCAAACATTTTTTAAGTAAATTTAAAATTCACGAATTGCTTCGAAATTTTTAGGAAATATTCACATTATCCCATAGAATATATAAAAAAAAATTCAGTAAAATATGTTAAGTAGTTTTTTAATTAAAAAAATTATTTAATATAGGGAAAAAAACAAATTCAATTAAATTCTGACTTTGGGATATCTTCCAGAAAGAAAAGAGAGAGATATTATATAATAAATATCTCTCCATTTGTTTAAACGTTTTGCATATGGGAGTGGCTTCATATTTTAAAATAAATTTGGTAGATAACAATTTTTCATTTTTTTAAAATTTTATATAACTCTTCATGATAAATTTAATTGATGGCACTTTAAATGCACTTTCCTACGTCCTAGAGAGTTAAAATTTGGTACACAGCTTAAATTTGTTGAACATTTTATTCGACAAAAATTTGATGGATCTTTAAATATAGATCATACATTTTTTTCGAAATGGCCTGAAAATAATCCCCGTTCACTTTTATAAATCATTGGTGTAATATTGTTAAAAATTCTGATGTGGACAGCACATGTCTTTCCCTGCAGACTCATATTCGTTCTCTTTATTTATTCAATGATAATTTGAGTTTATCTGCACAATATAAGTATTTTAAATGACATTGAATTTGCACGTTAAACTTAAATTAAGTTCTCATTTGATAGCTGAACTTATTGTCAAAGGTGGCGTAGCGAAAACGCGAAAAAACAAGAATATCTCAAGAACGGCTAGTCCTAGAGTAATGGGGTTAGTCTTATTCTTTTTGTTGTCAAAAATCATATATAAAATAGGAATTTAATTGATATAATTGAGCACACGTAGTCTTTTATTTTTATATATAACGATTTTTGCTGGCCATTTCGCAAAAATAGCCCGTTCCTTTTTCCCGAATCGTAGTAGAATAACCTACAAATGAGTTATATACAAAATTTTGTTAAATTTGGTATATAAATCACTTGTAGGTTATTGAAATATTATACTCCAAATTTTGTTAAATTTGGTTCATTAGTTTTTAGCTAGAGTGGATAAAGGCAATTTCAGCGGCCATTTCGCAAAGAAGGCAGATTCTTTTATTACGAATCGTACTTTAATCTAATGAACATCAGGATTTCCCACAAAAAACATACCTACCAAATTGTATGAAATTCGGTCCATTAGTTTTTCAATTAGAGTGGATGTAATATCCACACAGACACACAGAAACATACACAGATACACCCTTACACACACAGACGTCTTCCTAAAAGTAGTTTTTTCGTGTTCTAGAAGTCCCAAAACGTGTAGATACTTTGAAAATTCGAGTTCCGATCTTCGGCACGATTCCAATACTTTGAGTACATACACATACACATATATATTATCTGTGTATTATCTGTGTATCTAAATTCCGTGCCTATGCAATTACAATAGTTGTGATTTTAAATGATCCCTAAACTTTTATTATTTCTTCAAGGAAGCCTAATTTTAACATATGCAGAATGCAAATATCTCAAGCGATTGTAAGATGAATTACATAAGAATTGCTGAATTTTTTTCACACAAAATTATTTAGCTCTGGAGTCTGGAATACAAGTTATATGAATGAAATATTAATTGATTTTGCATAAAGAATCAGATGATTTATATTTCGATACAGTTTTAAATATTTAAGTATAATAAATTACTGTAGTACTGTGATAATGTAAAAGATATTACCACTGAATGAATCACATTTTAGAAATTTTTAAATGAAATTACATTTCAGTTGGAAAGTGTTTCATAATCAATGCTTATGCATGATTGATCTTTCTTGTTTTTTATCTAATAAATAGATGAAGTGTGATTTTAAGTCTCAGACTAAGAAAATGCTAAAAGGTTTGAACACGTTATTGGTTTTTAACTTTACTAAAAGTTAAAAGTTTATAACATCTATTTTATTGAGATAATTTTTTCATTTAACAAGTTAATACATTGTTTATGTGGGGGTAAACAGTTGGTAACTAAATTCTGGAATATATATATATATATATATATATATATATATATATATATATATATATATATATATATATATATATATATACATATATATATATATATATATATATATATATATGCATATATATATATATATATATATATATATATATATATATATATATATATATATATATATATATATATATATATATAAATAAAAATTAAAGGATTTTAATCGAAAATAATGCATAAACTACTGTATGTACAAAAAAAACCATCTCTAGCATATCTGTTACAAATGAGTAACTATAGGCCAAGACTAAGGATAAAGAGAGAAGGTAACATATCACTACAATGGAAAGGGGGATGAGAAGAATATTAGGATTCAAAAATCACAATTAAAAGTATATAAAAATAAATAAAAATAAAACTCGGCAAAAATGAGAATAGGCAATAACAATCAGCTTAAGATAAGAGATTAAGAATAGATAACAATCAATTGAAACCCCACAAAAAATGGCGGTTAGTTCGAAATTGCATTCTCATCAGGACAGCCATACAATTCGAATTAAAACCGATAGAATAGCCAGTTTCTGACAATGGCGATAGTATTTAACTATAGACACCATTGGAACTGTCTACTGGCTAGTGGAAGGAGAAAAATAAATCAAATGAATTATACAAATCTGAAAAACAATACCTCCTCGAAATGAAACACGAAATCAAAAGCATAGCACCACGTGTAAGATAAACTAGTGACTGAGCATTTCACCTCACTTCGTCAATGCGAGTGGGCACCGGAATGAATACACTTGAACGACACATAATATGCATGGAGACCCTCAAAAATAGCAAACAGTATAGGACTCAGGACAAGTGGAAAATAGTCATTCGAAAATAGCAAACAGTATCAGACTCAGGCCTAGTGGAAAGTGAGGTGATAAGAATGGGTGAATGTTCAAAAATGAGTAAACCAGTCAAAGACAAATAATGCATGTGTAAAACCATTACGTGGTATATTTGAAATTATTAATAATATTATTTACAAATACTTCCGGGTATTGGTAATTTTGACAAATGCGTTTAAGTTTATTGATGTGGAGAAAGTGAAACTGAGGATCAGAAAGTCGATGTATTCGAAATAGCTGGTTTAAAATGATGTTTCTAAACAATTGAATAGAATTACAAGAATGATATGATAGCAGCTTTATGATAGTGAAGTTGTAAGAATCTTTTTTATCATATAGATTGGTGATTACATGATTATTGAGGGTATCTATATTGAGGTCTAAAAAATTAACAGTTTGACTAACGCAAGGCTCATTAGGAATTAATTCAAGGTTAGACGGGTAAAAATCAATATTAATGGGATAGGAATCATCAATGATAATACAAATTAAGTCGTCAACATATCTATATATAATATATGAATTAGAGTTAAAATGACATTCATAATAATAAAGATATAAGTTAGCTAGTATACTACTACTACATCCACCTTGTGGTACACCAGATGTTTGTAAATAAATGTTATCACCTTGGATAATATAATTGTTGTATAACACAAAGTGCAAGAGCATAGGAAAATTTTTGACATTAAAAGCAACATGATTGGAAGATATATAGTCATGATAAAGAGAGATAATAACTTTATGTAAATCTTTAATGACAATATTATTAAATAGGTCTTTAAAATCAAAGGTTTGGAAACCAAGAATGTGTGGAAACTTGCTAAGATGATTAACTAAATCAAAACTATTGTTCAAAATGAAATATTCTGAATTCCTGAATTTAAGAGATTCATTAATTCGATTTAAACAGTTAAGCAAGTACTTAATAGCTGTAGTGGTAAAGGTATTATGTCCACAAGTGACAGTTCTAAAACTGAGAGGAGATTTGTGGAATTTAGGAACCAAAGTAACATAAGGAAATTTAAAAAACTTACAATTAATATTTAATTGTGTATATAATTTTAGTTTTGATATGGATAGACTGATTATTAATGGGTTTAAAAATTTGATTATTTTTTAAGTAATTCTGTAACAGAGAAACATAATATTTTTTACAAATGATGGCATAATTATTAGAAGCTTTATCTACATAAGTTATGACAAAATGTTGTTGAAGTTCTTTGATAGCAGATAGGAGTTGTTTATAAGGATACCTAGGCTTCGTTAATTTAATGTTTATAATAACATTTTTAAGTAGATGTAAGGTAGTATACTTCCATTGATTGAATGCTTCAATAGGAATAGAATGTGAACAAGCAAGTTGATATATGAATTTATCAAAATCAAATGATAGAGACTGAAGAAGTTGTTTAGGGTGATGGCAGAATGGAATGCGAAATTTAGACCCTTTATTCATAATATCCCTAAGAATATCATCCTGAACTATACTGAGATCCCCTGTAATAATGTGACCATGAGTGGAGTTGACAAAAGGGGTAAGATTTTGATTGCTGCATACACATGATGTAAGATCATCGGAGTTTAATGTCCTGGAAACTTCATTGTAATTGTAAATAGTTCTTCCAATTGGTAAATTATATTTGAATGATTTTTGTATTTTGATATCTTTTACTGGTAACAAGTGCTGATGTTTTGCAAATAAATTATTGAAGTTAAGAGAATTAAGAATAGGGTGTTTAAAAGAAATTACACAGTAAGCTATTTTAGTATGTGGATTTGGTGAATGGAGTAGGTGGTAATTTAAGAAATTTGTACGTGAAAGAAGCAAATCAAAAAATAAATGTTTAAAATGTTCATGAGTTAATTTTAATTTTAAAAAATTAGTATATACAATACTTAATTTGCTTTTTCTGACTTTATATAACCATGTTCTAACAGGTAGAAAATTGAAAGTTTGAGAATAATTATATTGTAATTTCAAAATATCTGCTTTGTAATCAATAGTTTTACTTAAGTTACTTTTTCCTTTGCCACGCTTATATCGCTTTTTACTAGGAGTTGATGACTTTGAATAATGAAAAAGATGTTTATATACTGAAGATTTATTAGAATTGTATTCAAAACTATTGTTAACAACATTATTATTATTATAAATTTGATTTAAGCCATAGGGGAAGAGAGTTTTATATTTTTTAATGTAATAATTTTCAAATAATCAATTTCAATCCGTGTGTAGCAAAGTGCTGATATTCAAATTGATTTTTAGTAGATTAACAGATTAACAGATTAACCACCTATAGGCACCGACCCGAAGGTTTGCAGTAATTACAGCCTATGGTGGAGGAATATCTGCCAAAACCAGAAATTAAAACTTAATGCCAAGATAAAATTGATAAACAATTATATACAATATGCTTGTCTATACTAGATACAGATAGTATTTCACAAATATTTCACATCCATAAATTCTTATGTGCAGAACTGTTTCAAATGGGAGCAACTATATATATAAAAATATTTCTAAAATTGGTTAGCAACTATATATATAAAAATATTTCTAAAATTGGTTATTACATATACAAAATCAAACGAACAATTTTCAAAGATATATACATATATATACATATATACAAAATATATATATATACAAAACTATTTATGCAAACATACATACAAAACTATATATACAACATTTACATACAAATCTCAGAGATTACCATGGCTTTCAATACTATATTGATACATACAATGATTAAACCAAATGTGAATTTAAAATTAATTTGATTGCAGTAATTATAAAAAGATTTAGAAGTACTATAGATAAATATGCAATAAACAGTGAGCTAATGTGTGGTGGTTACCAGTAATAATTCACAGGATATGTTCGTTTTCCTCTAGGAATTGAATTATAGTTTTTATTCTCTGTTTAGCCCAGCTATTACCCAGTAGGTTTTCGGCAAATATTGGCATATGTTGTCTACTGGGCCTTTTAAGGTGATAGTTCTTTGTAAGTTCGCAATCAAATACAAAATGTTTCGGAGATCCTATTTCACCACAAATACAGTTTTCGGTGTCTTTCTTTTGGATTTTGTAAAGATAGGTTGGGAAACAGCCATGCCCTGAGAAAAACTGTACCAATTCTCTGCTGCAAATCAGTTGCTCTTGAGATACTCTGGGAAAATAGTTGAATGTTTCTCTTCCTTTCTCACTTTCATTCCACTGCTGTTGCCACTCTTTTATGGTATTAATATTCAGATGTGACCTCAGCGATGAACAAGGATATGGTAAGTTTGTACTCTGAACAGAGATATCTGACGTCGCCTCAAAAGCTAAACAGTCTGCAACTTCATTTCCCAGAACACCCGAGTGACCTTTAACCCATCCTATAAAAAACTTTTGATGGATGCTGTTGGTTATGATAGTTACAATTTGATGAGCTATTGGATTCTTCGTTTGATATTGTTTAAGAGTTTCGATGCTCGATAGACTGTCAGAGTAAATAATGATATTCTTATGCAAACTTTTGGTAGCCCAAAATACAGCTTCCTTTATTGCGAGCAGCTCTGCCTGGAAGACGCTATTTTCATAGTGCAGACGAGTTGACCACTTATGAACACACATGCCATCGTAAAAAGCACAGTAGGCTGATGCTGTTCCAGAATCAGTTCTAGAGCCATCTGTATAAATATTTATGTAATTAGATATTTCTTGTGATGACTTAGCAAAGTGTAAGCGGATATTACCTGCTGCTGGGTCCGTTAACCAAGTAACCTTTTTTTGTTCGTAATCTTTGTGATCATAATAAAGATTATTCCACTCTACTGTTTGTCTCAGGCGTGTTACTTGCGCTATGATGGCTTCTTTTTGCGCTGTCAACGTTATAGGGGGGATACCGGTAAGCACTTGTAGCGCTACTGTAGATGTTGTGCGATAAGCCCTTGAAATCTGTAGAAGAGCAATCTTTTGAACTGATTCTAGTTTTCTTTTTGCATGGATGTTCAAGTTTAGGGCCCAACTACTTGCAGCATAGCACATGATCCTTTCTGTCACTGATAGATACCATGTTTTTAAGATCTTAGAATTTATGCCCCACCTCGATGGTGCTAGTCTTCTGACATTATGAATTTGACAGCCAATCTTTGTTCGCAAGTTTTCTATGTGTGGAATCCACGATAGATGTTTATCAATTATAATTCCGAGATACTTGATTTGGTTTGGTCTTGGTATGCTAACACCTTTAATCTTGAAGATAGGCTTCCGTTTTAATTGAGATGGTTTTCCTATCACTAAAGCTGAAGTTTTTGTTGATGAAATTGATAGTTGGAGCTCCTCACAAAGATCTGAAAATGTTTCTATGCCGGCATTAGTTGTATCTTCCAGAAGTCTACGTGAACTGCCTCCTGATACTAGCATAAAGTCATCTGCGTACGCCAAAAGCTGTGTTCCTGGAATACTGAATTTATTAAGGATGATATCAGCCATTATTGACCAAAGTAAGGGTCCTAAACAAGAGCCTTGTGGACATCCCCCGTAGACTTGAATATCTTTCCAAGTTGTTCCTGAATTAAGTCTAATTGCCCTATCTTTCAGATAACTACTTATGATGTTCTGTAAATAAAATGGACAATTTATCTTTTGTAATTGTTTTAATAAGATGGACCAGTTCATGTTATCAAATGCACTTTGTATATCAAATGATACTAAGGCAGTGTAGTTTCTTTCGGATATATTGTTTTCTATGCATGACAGGACATATGCCAGTGCTGTTTCAGTAGAGTGACCCTCTCGGAAGCCATGTTGATGCTTGCTCATAAGACCATTCAGTTCTAGAAAGTGTACCATTCTCCTATGAATAATTTTTTCTAATACTTTTGACAAAGTTGGTAGAAGACATACCGGCCGATATGAACGCTTCTGGGTTGGATCCTTGTTAGGTTTCAGAAAGAAAATAACTTCTCCAATTTTCCAGACTTTTGGGAAATATCCCAGAGATAGGCATTTTTGCATCAATGTTGTTATCGTTATTGGCATGACTTTAAACACTTCTTTCAGAATTCGCATATCGATACTGTCTATTCCGGGGGCCTTGTTAGAGCTAAGTGAATAAAGTGCGCTTTTCACTTCCGCTACTGAAAGACAGTCTGGGAAATTGTCGGAAGTGCTTACTTCTGTCATTCGAGAAAAAGTGCTATTTGTCAGGGTTGGTCTTTTCGTAATGAAAAGAGAATCTGCAAGATGTTGTAACACATTCTCTCGATCCAAATTTATTGCTTGTGGTACTAGGTCATAGGCAGCTTCTTCCGTTGTGAATGATTTGTTGTAGGCCATTTTGAAAGCTACCCCATACTTCCTACTGGTTTTTGTGCAAAATGCTTTCCATGCCTCGGATTTTGCTTGTAGTATGGATTTTTTATATACAGCTCTCTCCCTTTTGTATTGTTGAATGTTAAGTTCAGTTGGATATTGTTTTTGTCTATTGTAGAAAGCTTTCAAACGATTTCGTTTACAATTGAGCAGAGAAGACCACCACTTGAGTTTTGGTTCATGGGATATTTTTTTTTTCTTATATGCCTTGTCACATGCTGCTTGGATACGATCAGTCAATTCTTCTACAAATTTCTCTACGGTAACGACTGTAGTTGCTTCTTGCAATTGGCGGCTCAAGGGAATCTTCTGTGGAAACAGCTGCCTCCTAAGAGAGGTGTGTTTAGAAAATTTTGTTTTATAGCGTCTTTTCGATTTCATCTCAACGTCTTTCGTCAGTGTAATTATTACATACCTGTGATCACTCAAGCTAGGAGTTTCATCGACTTTCCAGGATTGTACTTTGTTATATACATTAAGTGAACATAGAGAGATGTCAGGCCATCCCTTCCCTCTCGAAGTTTCAAACGTTGGAGTACTGGATGGATCATTGAGGAGTATTAGCTGATGTTGAGCTACAAAATCCTGTAGTAGAAGACCTCTTGCATCATTG
This sequence comes from Amaurobius ferox, assembly GCA_951213105.1. Taxonomy (NCBI): domain Eukaryota; kingdom Metazoa; phylum Arthropoda; class Arachnida; order Araneae; family Amaurobiidae; genus Amaurobius; species Amaurobius ferox. The sequence goes on along the minus strand of OX578133.1, from coordinate 119,037,529 downwards.
GATGAGTAGCCCCAATCTCTCCCATGTGCATTTAAGTCTCCAGAGAAGAGAAGGTTTGATAAGTTGATGTTAGATAGATGTTCCCACTCTGAAAGATCTTCTGCAAGGGACGCTGAGGGTGGAGAGTATTGCGTGCCAACTGAGAAACAGCCATTTTTCAATTTAATGTTTATGAAGACAGAATTATTTTTTTTAGCTGAGCAAACATGTGAAAACATTTTATTAGCAATCACTATAACTGCTGTTTTCAGTAAAGAGTGGTTAGTTATCCAGGTTAGAGGAAAGCCAAATAGCAAATTGTTATGTAGGTAGGGATCTTGAATGAGAGCAATATCGATGCATTTTTCTTTGATAAAAGTTGCAGCTGCTGCAGACGCAGCCCTTGATTTGTGCAGATTTATATGCAGTATTTTTAAATCCATAAAAAATAAGATTCTTGCAATTTAAATCAAGGCAAAAAAAACAGATTCAAGACAAAAAAAAAAAAAAAAAAAATTAATACTCTTGAGATTTTAACTCTACCCTTTTCCATTCATTCTGGAAGCAAGGACAAAATTTACTATCTGCCCTATGAACATGTTCTAAACGAGCTTTAATGCAGTTACTACATTTAAGATTCTGTTCCTTGCAACTCTGAGCATCATGACTACCTGTACAAATAGCGCAAATTTCTGGCCCTCTACAGTACTTCCTTGTATGCCCATATTCCTGACACTGAAAGCAACGTGTAATTGAAATGAATGGTGCAATTCTGCATGATCTAAAATCTATACAAATTCTAGAATGTCGTAGCAGAAGAGCTTTAGTGTCCCTATCCACCTCTATAATCCAGTGCGGAAGACCATTACGACCTTTAATCTGCTTTAAAGGCTTCAGATGATTTGGTGGATTCGGAAGCAGATTAAGAAGCTTTTCACCCAATTCCGTCGCCTGTATATGATCTGAGACGGAGTAAATAATAATTCTCTCCATGCGACCGTTAGAGATTGTTACATTTATTGTTTGTTGGAAATCTTTGCATTTTGACAAAGACTGTTTTATTTCTTCTGCTTCCTTCCATGTGTTTGCTTTTAGTACTAACTTATTGTCTTTAGTAGATTTCACGTCCCTTGGGCTAATCTTTAAGGATCCGTTTTTACTGAGCTCCTGTAGTTGAAATCTAGTTTGTTCTGCTGTGCCTGTCTCGTCCGTTCGGGACAAAATAACTGAAGCTTGAGTAAAATTCCTTATAGAATTGGAAGGGGCAGTTTGCATAATTTCACTGAAGGTAGATACTTTATGCTGCTGGAATATCTCAGCCAGATCTTTCTTCACAAACGCAACTTTTGTAATTTCATTTGAATGATCCACGTCTTTCTGAATACACACTGTTTTGATGGTTCTTAGATGTTTTTTAAACAATTCTAATGTCTCTTTTGAAGACGACTTTTTTGCAGTTAAACTTTCCATATAGAGAGTTTCTAAAACGTCCAGCTGTTGCATGATGGAACTGAGAAAAGCACTTGCAGGTGGTTCATTTGTGTGGTCAATATTGCTATTGTTTTTAGTCGTAACTGAGCTTGATGATGGAATTAGAGTTGGAGAATTTCTGGTATTAACCATATTAAATTGAATATAATAATAATAATGATAAAAAAAAAACCTTATGAATACTAAATAAGTGAATAAAAAGTAATGAAAAGTTGCACACTGAGTTCTTTAGATGTCAATTGATAAGTGTGGGTTCACTTGTTACAAAAAAAGGTGGGAAAGCTTACATTACGCAATTTCTCTGTATATAAAAGTAATTAAAAATACACTAATGCATTAACACATTCTTTAAAAAAAAAATAAATAAATAAATATTCATTTATACAACTACACTCAAAAATATATATGCACACACATGTATATATACCTACACTTTTAAAGCTATATAAATGTATATATATAAGGAAAACAACAGAAACTACAAGTTTACTAAATCAGTAATCAATCAGATAGTAAACAAATATGAACTGAGTACCGTCAAAAATATAAGAGATAACCAACTAGCAAAAAAAATTAAAAAAAAAAAAATTAAAATTAACAAATAAAAGCAAAACTGTACAGTACAACGCGTCTAAAAAGAAGTGAAAAAAAAACCCTGCTATTTTAAACTTAATAATAGTTTACTACTGACTTGATAGAGCAGTCCACGGTGTTACTAAAGTCTCAGACTAGGATGGAGTCACCACAAGAAGAAGCGAGAACAGCTGTTCGGATTTAGTCCTTTAACTGTATTCCTTGGGCAGGTTGAATGAAGATCAAAATACTGTTTTTTCTTTTCAGAAACAGCAATCGAGAATCTCCAGCTGAACGGGGGATGGTTGTGAACCAGGGGGGGTCGAGACACGCTGATGAATGTAGCTACACTGTTGAAGACCAAGGGAATAATAGTCTGCCGTTGACCTTGAGGCGGAAAGCTCCCTTCTTTGGCTGATACTGTGCGGGGGTGTTAAAAATGGCTTGGAACGACAACGGCTTTTAAAAACGTTTATCTTAGTACACTTGATCCAACCAGAATACACACCAACATTAAATTTATATGCTTAAGTAGCTGGGAAAGAGCTTTATCTCTTACAGATAAAAATTTAATAAAATAAAAAGCAAAGATAGATGAAATCCGCTTACAAACCTGGAGCGTGGAATGTGCGTCTTCACTTGACCAATTCTAGGAAGTAGGGAGATCATTAAAGACTTTATGGTCAAATTTTTTAATATGATCCCTGTGAACATTCATTCTCAGATGTAAAGGGTTGCTGGTTTGGCCAATATAGGATAAGTTACAAATAGTACAATTAAGTTTGTATATGCAATTAAAAACTTTGCAGAATTTTTGTGAAGTGGAATTATTATTAATTTGAAATGGGTCAGCATATGGACAAGTTTTGCACCTAAGATTGTTGCATCTATTGAAGGAATATGATTTAGATTGAGAGAAGGTATGGTATTCTTCCAAATCGTCTATAACGCTTAATTGGTCAATGTTTGTCGATCTATAATTATCCCAATTCATAATAATAATAGACCGGACACTAGGTAATGAAAAAAATTTACATCACGAATTCTAATTAAAATTCCCAATATAAACCCCTTCAAAAACTATTTTGTCAGGTACGAATTTCAAATTTTAACTAATACCATAGAATTGAAACGAAATTTTTGGAGAGTAACATAACAAGCATAGTAGAAAAGAGAGATTTTCATACGAAATATTCATAAATAAGCGAAGTGTGGACAAATAATCATATTCATCCGGAATGGAAGATATACAAAACCGTTAATACGTATGTGTCTGACTGAATCCCTACAACTGCGGGCAAAAGAGGGCCACATATAGTGGAAATACTTGTCTAGATTAAAATATAAATAAGCAATAAAAGATATTGACGTCTGGGTTAACTAAAAGATACAGAAATAAATAACACAATAAACTCTAATGCCTGCCGAGAGATGTCAGCACTATACACATACATATATAACGAATGAAGAATCGAGTGTGAAATCTACCAAAAAGAGCAATAACCCGCAGAAAAAATCATAAAAGCGATGTGAGAACTCATACCAAAATACTCCATAATGCGAAATGTGAAGACATACCATAATCAATCAATAGAAGGAATGAAAGGGTTAGATAAATAAAAACAATATCCAAAGAGGGCCATATTAAGACATAGATGGGCTCGTAGTTAAACTATAGAATAGCGTTAGCGATAATAATAATAAACAAAATAAAATTAAAATTAAAAAGAGAATAAACTCTGCAATAAGCGCAAATGCAGCTTTACAACAGGTTATATATATATATATATATATATATATATATATATATATATATATATATATATATATATATATATATATATATATATATATATATACATATATATATATATATATAGATAGATATAGATATATATTACCTTAATAATAATATGAAAATTTTTAAGCATATTACTGATTTTGTAAAGTTAAATTTAGTGCCATAGCGTTCCCATTAGCATCAAGATGCTATAAGAAAGTATTTCTATAAGGAAACCTGATATTCTGCTCTGGCAGCATAAGGAATTATTTAAAAATATATACACAGATACACAGACGTATCCTGAATTCACATAGTCGTATTGACTGCCTTTTATAACAAATTAATGCTATATAATTAAACAGTAATAAAATGAAAACTGATATTTCCTAAAGAATTTACTCATTTATACGAGTACATACACTTTAAAAAAGTTGTAGACTTATTTTCAAACCTGAACACCAACGTTAGGACCAAGCTTAGATACCAAAAGTTTATGGCAACTTTAACTTTACATAACGTAATGGGTTATGTGATTATTTAATTCTGACTGATTATTCATTTATACACACACACACACACACACATATATATATATATATATATATATATATATATATTTATATATATATATATATATTTATATATATATATATATATATATATATATATATATATATATATATATATATATATATAAACACAATTAAAATAACATAAAAATGTTATATTAATAATTAGTATTAATTATAACTACTTATATTTTTTCAGTAATTGGGGAAAACTGAAGCAGAGAGGTCCGTCAAGGCACAGACGTCCAGGATGATCACAAATCATTATATACCGTCATCCCGAATCAAATATGCTGAAATAAAAGCCGCTATCCGTCCTTTTTTCAGTGTCTAGTAGACCATTGATTAAATTGAATGCATAATTTAATTTGAAATTCGAGTAATCTTTATAGTGTTGTAATTTTTCTCTACATCATTTATATTTTATTTTCAATAAGACAATATCTTATTAATAAATTTGTAGCAAAAGTTGAATGTGTGGACATTTTATTTTCCCTATTAGTGCCTGTTTACAGTAAAAATTAAATCTAAATAGTAACTCCGCAGCTTGCTTTGTAAAAATAATAATTATTATAAGAAGAACAAGAAATCGGGCAGAAAAGACCATGTAAAAAGGATCATATAAAAACGTCTCATATGAGTTCAAATCTATCACTAAAGAGGAAACAACAAAATCGTTATAAACCATGCATTTCAGATTGTAAAGTTTAAATGTCTCTTTATCCTCTTTAGATACCTTTATAGAGGTTTTTACTTAATCTGTCAAAAGTGACTTAACTTAAACTTAGAGTACTTGATATTTTGACCTTTCGGTCCAAGGGCAATAACACAGGACGGCACTGTTTAAAATATAACTCAGTTTATTTGGGACTTCAAATTACAGCAAGAAATTACAGCAGCTTGCTATTTAAAACAGCGGACAACATATACACTAATTGTTATTTCACACGCCCAGAATAAATGACAATTATGCAAGTCACTACCGTATATTAGGCTCGTGATAATGCTTACATGTATACGCATTTACAAAGCTTATATGTTTATCCCGGTATTCTGCTGCTTCGCCCCGTATTGCTGCCACATCCCGAATACTAGACTCTTCCTAGTTACCGTTGTATCTAATGGGGTTTCCTTCTACTCAGTACTCAAATACTTCATTGTCTACAGAACAACCCTTCTTTCATTCCAAGAACCCTCTACTCAAGAACCCACTACTTGAGAAGCCACTCAAACTTTCACGATCGGAATCATATTCCTACTCTACCTTAGGAACGCAGAAAATGCTGATCAGCTCGGTGTGATTGGTCTATCAACAGAACCAGTTTGACTTGTTAGTTTAGGTAAACATAAATTATAATGCAAACTGAGGGAAATAACAATCGAAAGGTTATTTAGACCTTACAAGGTGGATATCAATAAAAATTACCACGGACTACCCCCAAAACAGAGAAAAATTCAAAATTTCCAGTTTCTAAAATTAAATCACTGAAAATAGAAGAATTGATATTTTCACCATTTAAGATCGCAAAAGTTGAGGAAAATGAAAACCGCAGGTGGGAAGAAAACTTCATGCTAAAGAGAAAAACAGAGGAAGTATGAGGTCTTCTGTGTCTTACCTTAATTGAATGTTTTTGAGGTGATGTATGTGTGTGTGTGTGTGTGTGCGTGCGTGTGTGTGTGTGTGCGTGTGTGTGTGTGTGCGTGTGTGTGTGTGTGCGCGCGCGCGTGTGTGTGTGTGTGTGTGTGTGCGCGCGCGCGCATGTGTGTGTGTCCCTACAGACGATATCTCCCGAATGGATCGATTCGAACGAAATTTGGTACTCAAATAACAATCTATGAATACTGATAGCCTATTGTTTTTAAGCGCAATCGAATGTTCGCAAAAACTCCACATTTTCGCATGTAATTTTGAAAAAGATCATCAAACTTTAGAACGCTAGTATGACAATTAATTGCAATACAATGTGACAATTCGAAAGATGGCTTACGGTATAATGGATTGTTTGATGAAGTGTATTGAGCTGGTTCCAATGGGGTTGTTGTTGTTGTTGTTGAGACCCAGACCGTCCGACCTACCAGAAAGGTGTAAGGTAACCGTTTGGGCGGCCGGGAAGTGCCACCCAATTCAGACCGGAACCCAGTGGGGGAGGCATCCACAGGGACCGTATCCTCCTTCCCCTACCACCAACCTCTCGGAAGAACTTACGGACCCACATGTTTAACGTGATCGTACTCCGCATGAACACGGCGGCAGTTGTGGCAGCGTGCAAATTGGTTCCAATGGGGTGTAAAACTGCAATTAAAGTAAAAAAGAAAATTATACTTATGTTTGCTTATCATGGTATACCGCTAACAATAATAGCAGTTAATATGCCGTTTGGGTCATATCAATTTAGGAAGTTTGTTAGAGATTAGGATTTTGAAGTACAAACTAGCAGTCCAGCTTATACAAAATCAAATGGCTAAGCAGACGAATAGTAGAGGACAAAAATAATCCACTCTAGTCCAATTTGACAATTCCGAGGACAGTTTTATTCGCCAAGTTCTGTATTCAAACAGAAAACGTTCTTCATCCTACAAAGAAGTTAGGATTCTTTATCTTTCATGACAGCTGGGTGTATATTTTTTACAATGTACCGTCGGCCAAATAAAAATCCTAACACAGCTCGTTTTTCCGGTTACTCGAGTCGTACAGTCAAACTAAAAGCATCATTAGACACGGAATAATGCCGTCCATAAATAAATGTGAATGAATAATGGGTCGTCTTCATATTGAGTTGTTCATTATTTTCTCAAATTAATATGGCAACACCCATGCTTTATGTCATCATAAGGTTTCTCATGTCGACATTATACAAAATATATATGTGTATGCGATTACGACCATAAATACGGAAGATACATGGAAAAAACATTTGGATTCTGTATCCATATTTAAGGTACTCAAATGGAGGTCCTGCCTACTCCGTAATTATACCTTTTCTATTTCATTGATATGTCACGTTCTTCACAAAAACATCTTATCAAAAGACTTGTGGGATCCAGAGATCGTTAAATTTCGGGCCAGCGTAAATAATATTTTAGCCATCAATTTATTAATATTAAACTGGGTTTGATGAAGCCAAAAAATTTAAGGCCCACGGAGGCGGAGACACCTTTCCCGCACGAAGTTCATTGAAAATCAATGGCATAGAGGAAGGAAATAGAGAGAGTCCAGAAAATAAAGATTAGATGAAAGCATAGCATAAAAATTATTTGCATTGACAATTAGTTATAATGGAATCGATTACAATATGTACAATAACATTATGACAATAAGATTATGAATAATATTTGAAATTATTAATAATAATATTAATAAAATAGTCAGAATAATGGTAAGTTCTACAGTTACGTTTAAGATTATTAATATGTAGATAGAGATATATTTATCAGAAAGGCTATGTATATTCTATATAGCTGGTTAACAATAATGTTCCTAAATAATATAATGGAATTTCAAGAATAAAATGAAAGCAATTGCAAGTATCTTTTTCATCATATAAGTTATTTATAATTTTATTATTATTCGGATCTCAAAACTTAAATTTAAATCTAAATAATTAACATTTTGACTAACAATAGGTTCATTAGGGATTAATTCTACGTTAGTTAGGTAGAAATCAACGTTGGTATCATTAGTTTCATGAAAGATATGTCAAATTAAGTCATCAACATGTCGATAAATTATACAGGCATTAGATCTAAATTTATTTACATAATAATAAAGATATAATTTTGCTAGAATACTACTACTACACCCCCCTTGGAGTACACCTGTTGTTTGTAAATATGTATATGTTATTTTCCTGAATTAAATAATTATTGTATAATACAAAGGGGGCAGTAGCATAGGAAAGTTATCTACTTTAAAATGGACTCTATTAATAGCTATATCATCATTATAAAGTCAGATGATAACTTTATATAAATCTTTAATATTCTTATTATTAAAAAGGTCTTTAAAGTTAAAGGTTTGAAATCTAAGAATGTGTGGTAGCTTACTAATATGATTAATTAAATCAAAACTATTGTTCAATATAAACTAACTAGAAGCATTGTATTTTAGAGAAGCATTTAATTTTATTTAAATAGTTTAACAAATATTTACTAGCAGAAGTAGTAAAGGTATTACGTCCACAAGTTACTGTTCTGAAAGTAAAAGGTGGGGGTGGGGGGTATAAAACTTAGAAACCAAAGTAAATAAGGACATTTTAAAGTTTTACAATTCCTATTTCATTGGGCATACAATTTTAACATTTTAGTTTTAATTTAAAGTAATTAAATAGAAATAGGCTTAAAAATATGATTGTCTTTTAGATGATTTTGTAATTGAGAGACATACAATTTTTTACAAAGTATGGTATAATTATTAGATGCTTTATCAACATATGTTATGACGAAAAAAATTTTGGAGATTTTTAATAGTTATTAGATTTTTAAAATCATTATTTGGTTTCGAAAACTTTGTTGATAATTATATTTATAACGAGGTTTAAAATTGTGTATTTCTACTGATTAAATGCTTCAATTGGTTTAGAATATGAACAAGCCCTTTGATATATAAATTTATTAAAGCCTATAGATAAAGTTTGAAGAAAAATTTTAGGATTTATAGCAATTTTGAATACGAAATTTAGAACCTTGATTGCATTATATTCCTTAGATTATCATCCTCAACAATACTCAGATTACCAGTAATGATGTATCCATGAGAGGTGTTTATAAATTATGAATAAGCAGCATCGCTACATACACATGGGGAATGACTGTCAAAATTTTGAGATTTAGAGATTTCATTATAATTGAAAAATCTGCTAATTGGCAAATTGTACTTAGATTTCAAATGTCTTTAGAATTTGTATAGTTTTAATCCGTAATATATGCTTACGTTTTCCAAATATATCATTAAAGTTAATAAAGTTAAGCATTGAATATTTAAATGAAACTACACAATAAGAACTTAAAGATAAATGATTATGATGTATTTGGCACAATTGATTAGTAAATCAGAAAATACATGTTTAAAATGCTTATTTATAAATTTTAATTAAGAAAACTGAAATAAACCTTATTTTATTTGCATTTTTTATACTGAATGCATGCTCTTCTCGGGAAGAAATCAAGTAACTAATTAGAATTATAGTGCAATTTTAAAATATAAGTTGTGTCATTTAAGAGTAGAACTATATTAATTTTTGCCCTTACCACGCTTATTTTTTTTTTTGTGTGTCTGTGATTATTTTTTTAATTTTGAATGATAAAACAGATGTTTATAAACTGAAAAATAGTTGGAGTTGAAATCAAAACAACTATCTTACAACATTACTATTATTATATATTTGATTTTGACCATATTAGAAGAATGTCTGGTTTTTCTTAATATATTAATTTTCAAATACTAATATATCATTTAATGCAATTTTAATGTCTAAAATCATAATAGAAATATTATCAAAGCTATGAGTAACAAACTACTGATATTCATATTAATTTTTATTAGGTATATCATCATATATATATATATATATATATATATATATATATATATATATATATTGCCTAAAAGATAATATTTTTAACCCTTTCACTAATAAGTCTCTAAAAATGAAAACTATAATGTTGAAATTATATACCCAATTAAATTTAATTTGAGCACTAAATATTTTAAAATTTCTTATGTATTTTTTGTTCCCAAATGTTATAAAAACCCAGTTACTTTTAGAACTGTTACTTGTTTCTATAATATCTCGGAAACTCTTATATTAATATTAAAATTTTTATTTTTTTCTATAATTGTGACAAAACAGCATTGAAATGACTGCATTACAATTCCAGAAATGCATATTTTTCATAGTTACAAAAATTTTGTTAAACATTTTTTTTTGGGATAATCGTGTTTTTAAGTTTTATGTTAAGAAACACATACCCCGTATCATGTTAGCCCTGTAAAACCGTTTTCTTTACCACTAGACTCGACTACTAAGAAAACAACTTCTACCTCACGTGAGAGCTGTATTTCACTAAATCAGGAATGGTCGTTTTTTACATTCATGGCGTTCTAAGTGAAATTATGTAGTTTCAAATCTTGTTCCACGCCAAAGAAGATTCATTTGTAGCTCGAAAACTGCATCTGAATCTCTATGATAATTAAATTTTTTTGTAAACTTTGGAGAGAGGGCAATATAAAATCTATATACGAAACATAAGAATCAGTGTAGTTTTGAGAGTTTTACCAAGACTGAAGTTTAGTTTTACCAAATTCGAAATGTAAAGTAAAAATCTGATGTAGGTAGCACATAACTTTCACTATAGACTTATTTTCATTTTTACTTATTCCGTAATACATTAATTTTTGTTTTACTGCACAAAATAACACTTAAAATGGATATTTTTAATTATATTAAACTTGTTCTTATAGAACAAATCCCTTTCTTATTTGGCTATTTACCACATAGTATGGAAATAATAGTATGGCAAAATTTATGCCACCAATAACTAATAAAAGCATTTAACAAATATTATTAAGAACAAACCGTGTAAAATTTAAAGCTAAAAATAAGAAGGGAATGAAATAGATGGAATTCAACTAAACAAGTTTTGTGGCATACAAAATGTTAAAATTTTGCCCTTTGTTTGCCACAAAATTTGTGAAAACAAATTAGCTTAAAAATGCATTCTTTTTTACGTCCGATACAATACATGGTAATTTATAGGGAAAGTATTGGAATCGTGCCGAAAATTGGAAATCTAGTTTTCGACGAATCTATATGTTTCGAGTCCTCTGGAACACGAAAAAATATTTTCCTTTTGGCGTTTCTGTGTGTGTCTGTCTGTGTGTCTATGTATATGTGCAATGTATCTGTCTATTCTAGCTTAGAATCATTGTGAGAAATTTCATAAAATTTAGTAGGTTCGTCACTTATAGGTTACCCTACTGCTGATTAGATTTTGGTACGTTTCGAAAAATAATAATCTGCCCTCTTTTTTAAATGGCCCGCAAAAAATGGCAAAATCTGTAATACGAAACTAAACATGCTTACTTGTATTGATTAAACGGTTGTTTCGTACATCATTTTTGACGTCAATAAGATAAACCCTATTTTTCTAGGATCAACAGTTCTCGAGATATTTTATTTTTATTTTTGTAATCTTTGCAAATTAGCGATGTTTCATAATGCAGTAAGTCGCCAGATAAAAAACCTTTATGTGGGCAGCACATGACTTTTCCTACAGACTCAATTTAATTTTCTTATTTTTTATTTCATGATGCATTAGAGCTTAATTGCAGAATTGAGTTCAAATTAAATTGAGTTTAATGTGTCTTTATTTCATTTGGCAACTTAATACATTTTAAAACGTCTTCAGCTCTTCAAAATTCCCCCCAAAACAAATATCTCCAGAACGGGTTATCACAGAGTCAAAGGGTCAGTCTTATTCGCTTCGTTGTCAAAATTTACACGAAGAACAAGTATTTAATTAATATATTTCACCAAATTGTGCTATTTATTTCAGATTTTCACGACCTTTTCAGGACATTTCGTAAAAAAAAAAAAAAAAAAAGAAGGGTCAATTATATTTTTCCGAATCTTGCTAAAATCTAATCAATATTAGGATAACCCTCATTTATTTCAGATTTTGACGATTTTTGAGGGCCAATTCAACAAAAGGTGGGTTTTAAATTCCCGAATTATGAAAATATCTAATTAGCATCAAGATAGCCCACAAAGGATTTAATTACTAAATCCTTTAAGAAATTTCATCGAATAGTTTTTAACTGCAATAAAAATTGTCTTCAGCTCTTCAAAATTAAAAAAAATCTATATATCTCGATAATAGTCCATTTTAGTGTTCGTTACGAATTCCCCCGTAGTGAAGGAGCACCTACGCACCACGTCCACAAGACCCTCCAGGATATCCCATGGCGAAGGGGAGAAGATTTGCAGCTTCATTTTTATAGAGGCTCCCCGGAGGGCGGAAGTCTGACTTGGCCTCGACATGACAACATCCATGCCCGCTGGCGGGATTCGAACCCGCAACCCGGCAATCCAGCGATCAGACGGAAACGCATGCCCTGACCGCTCGACCACCGGATCGGCCCATTTTAGAGTAATAGAACTGGTCTTATTCTTTTTGTCATAAAAAATTACGTATAAAACAGGCATTTAATTGATACAATTGAGCATATGTAGTCTTTTATTCTATAGTTTTTTTTTTTTGGGGGGGGGGGGAGGTTTGAGGACCATTTTGCAAAACAGTTAGGCTCTTTTTTTTTCGAATCCTACCGAAATCTATTCAGCACCAGAGTAATACCCAAATGACTTATCTACCAAATTTTTGTGAAATTTGGTCAATTAGTTTTAGAACTATAGTGGATAAATACATTTCAGAGATTTACGCTCAACCAGACAGAATCATACATACACACACAGACACACACACACACACGCACACACACACACGCACAGACATTACGCCTAAAATAGATTTCTCGTGTTCTAGAGTATTTGAAAAGTAAGAGAGAGTATTTGAAAGAGAATATCGTGTTAGAGTATTTGAAAGTAAAGAAAAATGTTTTAAAACTGTATATAATTGAATATAATTTCAAATAAATATACGGTCAATTTGGGCAATAAAACACAATTCAATAGATTATGAAAGAAGTGAAGAAAAAATAAATTTGAGGCTGTGGGGAAAGTTATCTGCTGCGGACATCAGATTTTTGAAAATGTATATAAGTAAATGGCAGTGATATTTCAGAAAATATTTATTTTGTGTAATCTGCATTTTACTAATTTTTTTGGTTATCCGAACTATTTTTTATGTTTATCCTGTTTATAGTTTTATTTTACTATACTTCTTTCTGTTACGTTTCAGAAAAAGTTGCATTTATTTGATTAAAGAACAATTAATACAATTTCAGCAGTAGAAAGCATGCCTCGTATAATAAATTATTTATATCACAGATCCTATGAATGAGTAATTTTTTTCTCACGGAAAATCTTATAGTGTAAGATTTGTTGCGAAACAACATTTAGTCTAGTCTAAAATTTGTAGCATGCAGATGTGCAGTGTGAAACACTGAATAATAAACCTGTCAGTAAATTTACAAGCACCTGAATAAGGATTCTGCTGATAGATCTTTAGTCACAATTTAGCCCATAGATGTACAAATAAACTTCTTAGAACATTTTCTAAGACATTTATCAGATCATCCCAAATTTATACAGATCACCTTTGCAATGAACTTTACCGAAAATATAATATCGAATACTGACATATTTACTGTCACCCAAATTGATACTTCCTAAATTCGAGTAAGTATCACTCATACTCAAAATTATCCAAGTCAGTTTGTAAAATTTGTTACAACAATAGCAGCTATTTAAGAAGTTCCTTATAAAACAAGGGTCCTCAAACTACGTTCAGCGGTCCGAATATGTATATGATTTGAACGTATATGATTTCTATAGTATATGATTTGAACGTATATGATTTCTATAGTATATGATTTGTTGCGAAGAAACATTTAGTCTTGTCTAAAATTTTGAGCATGCAAATGTGCAGTTACTAATTTTCATTCGTGAATAAATCAGAATTTGGGGTAACTGAAGAACTAGCAGCATTGAAAAGTCTGATGGGTATTACCACGTGTGAAAATATATTTTCATCAGAAACTATTGATTAGCTAAAATTGAATAGGGAAAGCTTACTTGTGTGATTACAGATTGTGTAAAAAATGCGGTAAGTTCTACTATTGGATTGGATCGGATGCATTAATAAATTGTGTGATAGCAAAGGTGTCCTGAAATCAATGAAATTGGACTGCATCATTTATCAACAGGTATTATGTGAGAAAGTTCTTGATTTAAAATATGTCATTTCTATAATAAATTATATCAGAGAAGCTGAATTAAATCATCGTCAGTTTAAAAGTTTTCTTAAAAATATTGAATCCGAGTACGGTGATTTGTTGTACCATAATGAAGCAAGGTGGACAATAGTGTTGAAACGTCTCTTTGAGCTTCGAGGTGAAGTTAACATATTTATGAAGGAAAAAGTAAAACCAGTGACGGAAATTTCTGAACCCAATTGAATGTGGGATCCTGAATGTTTTACATATATAACTGAGCATCTCAATTGTCTCTATGTAAAACTACGAAAAAAAAATGGAAAACTGTGCATGGACAATTTTTTGATCTGAGGTCATTTTAAACGAAACTTGAACTTTTCAAGAAAGAGCTGCAACAAAATAATTTCTCATATTTTTCGTGCTGTGATCGTTTGCGTAAAAATATGTCGACTAAGTTTAATTTTTCGGACAAAATTATCTTGTTATAAATTGTACTAAATAAGTGCCTCATTGGTTTCTATAAAAATGAAAAATCCTTCATTTAGTTTCAAAACCTATTCGATGTTGTTCCTGATGACGTTGATACAAATATGCAGTTGGAATAAATAGATATGCAATCAGATAATGTGTAAAAATTATTATTTAAAAATGAAAGCTTAAGTTCTATTCTTTGTTGCCAGAAAGTAATTTTAGCAACATTAAATAGAAGAATTTAGCAAGGAGAATGATTTAATTCTTTAACTGTTGAAGATAAGTGGGCAATGTAAATTGCAAAAATGTTGAAAGTAAGGTAGGAAATAAGACTACATTAATGAAATAGTCCACCCATTAATTTTCAAAAAGTTACACACTTTTAACACTTTGCAACAAAGTTGAAAGTGTTTATGACTTTGTTCATTCTGTCTGTCTGTCTGTCTGTCCGTTAGCACGATAACTGCCGTAAAAATGACTTTATCAAAATGAAATTTTAGTATGTTGTTCAGACGGTCTGTCGGACCTATGGGAATATAAATAAATAATATTATCCAATTAGTTTTGGATTGAACCCGGATTGAATAAATGAAATACATTGAACCCTATGGGACCTAATTTTTCAAACATTTTTTAAACGGATTTAAAATTAACAAATTACTTCGAAAGTTTTAGGAAATGTTCAAATTATCCCATAAAATATATATAAAAAAAATTTCAGCAAAATATATTCAGTAGTTTTTTAAATAAAAATTAAAATAATAAATACACCTTTTATATGAAGCGATCACGTGCCCATTATATGAAGAGATCACGCGACCATTATATGAAGAGATCACGTGACCCACTTCAAAATAAAATATGGCATCCATCTTGTGTCAAATCGTGATTTTTAAAGTTCTTCTTAATTCATATTTAGTGCTGTGCCCGTCCTAAAACCGCTTTATTTTTGCTTAAATTCTGTGCATCTACATACTGAAACAACGCAATTACAATATATTTGAATTTAAATGATCATCCAACTTTGATTATTTCTACAACGTAGCCTAAATTTCGCTTATGGAAAATGTAAACAGCAAAATATGTAGAATGAGTTGTATAAGAATTGCTGCATTTCTTTAACGCATAATTATTATGCTCATGGAGTCTGCAATATAGCTGATATGAATGAAATATCCATTGATTTTACAGAGAGAAGGACAATTTTTACAATGAAGTTTTAAGCATAGAGTTTAATTACTTGTACCGCCACTGTCTTAAGTTTTTAAATAAAATAAATTATTATAGTATTGTGATGAATGAAATGAATGAAATGCTGCTTTTATAGAGAGATCCAGGCGTGTTATATTTCGATGACGTCATTTGAATAAATTTCATTTGTTTTCGATGAAGTTTTCAAATATCATAAATTATTGTAGTATTATGATAATTTTAAAAATATTACCGAGAAATGTGTCGCATTTTAGAGATGTGTAAACCAGGCAATTTATATTCCAATGCCGTCATTTGAATGAAGTTCATTTTTTTCGATAAAGTTTTAAGTTTTCAAATATAATAAATTAATATAGTATTGTGATAATTTTAAAAATATTACCGAGGAATGTATCGCATTTTAGAGATATTTAAATAAAATTGCATTGAAGTTGGAAAGTGTTTCATAATCAATGCTTTATGCATAATTGATCTTTCTTGTTAAATTTTTATAGACCCCCTTAGACAAATTTGATCAATCAGAAAATTTTTATTTTTAATGCAACAAGTTCATTAAAAAACCCCACATATCTGTATCTTTAAAATTGAGCGAGTTATATTGGATTGCAAATTGAACATTGTGAATAGGGACCATATATCAAATTAGAAATGTAAATTATTTGACATAAAGCAAAAAATATAAAACTGGATGATAATACATAGGATACCCAACCGCGTAATGAGTACCACTGTTTTATATGATATCTGTCTGTGCAATGCTTTATTTAGATGCATTTGTGATAAAAAATTTTGACACATATTAACGTATTTTTGATCAAAACAATTTCCATCGTCAATTTGCTTATGATTCCTATTTTCACTGATGAAACAGCCTTTTACATGGAACGGAAACGTGGCATAAGTCAGATTTTTTTCTTTATCATAATTCAACTGATTTTAAAGATACAGATATGCGGTTTTTTTAATGATATTTTTGCATTAAAAATAAAAAATTTCTGATTGACCAAATTTGTTTAAGGGGTCGTATAAAAATTCAAAAATTAACTTTTTGAAAATTAATGGCAGGACTATTTGATTAACGTAGTCTTATTTCCTACCTTACTTTCAACATTTTTGCAATTTGCTTTTCTCACTTATATCCAACAGGTAAAGAATTAAAGCGCGTTTCAATCTTTTTGGGACACTCTGTATATATATATATATATATATATATATATATATATATATACTATTTTAAGTTTAACATTAATAAAATGTTACCATTTAATTCCTGCAAATCGATTCAATTGTTTAGAAATATTATACTTAATCAACTTTTTTGAATTTATAGATTATCAGATAAAATATTTTATGCTTTGCACAGTAATAATCAAAAAATTACAAGTAAATTATATTAATATCCGGAATATTTAGTAAATGGTATAATTAAAAAGTTTGGATTAGCTTAATATTCTTAAAATTCTCTCCTTAGTATCTTATATTAGTCAAATATCTACATTCTCTTGAGTAAGTATAACAATGTATTTACAGCCTCTTATACTTCAGCCTCTATGTTTTCTAATATATTACCTGCTCCTTTATTTTGAAGTTTTACTGTAGAATATATCACATTTTGTAGTCTTTTCGTAATACTGTTATATATTTCTCGTGATTGGCAACAGTAGATCTCTACTTTTATCTTTTGCGATTGGCAACATTGGTCTCGTCATTGGATGCTCGAATGGATAGGATATTTGCAGTGCATTTCAGGTGTTTATCTTTCCTATATAATTTTTCAATCTTTATGCTAGTCGTCCAAATAGGATTAGTTTATATATAAAATCTATCTCTTGCTTCAGAAACTAGCATATTTTGTGTTCATGTTGAATAAATATTTGGACTTGAAAAATAATTTTTTCGAAATGAACAATTTTAAGCCTAGTGCTTTTCCCCGTGTATGGTTTTATTGCTTGGTTATTTTTTGCTTTTCTATTTTGGAATCCACACCATTGATATTTGCTGATTATCTTAAGCTTGATGATTAGGAATAAGCATTTAATTTTTCTCACGATGGTTGATTCTCTATTTAATACTTCTTTTTAATTTGTAGCCATATTTTAAGTTAGGGTTTTTGAGTTACAACTTCTCTCTATTCTATCATTGGATTTTCATATTATATTTTTATTATATATATATATATATATAATCATATATATATACAGGGTGAGTAAGAACTCTAGGGTCAAACTTTAAGGGGTGATAAATCACATCTAAACAATCAATTTTTGTCATACAAAGCAGGGTCGTAACGCAAGAGGTGAACCGCTAGGTGGTAGCTCATGAAATGAGGAAATGAAGACTCTCTCATAAAAAGAGGAAACATAAAAATGACAGAGTAGGCACGAAGTACGTTTTACTGGCAGAAATTGCAGATCAAATTGCAGAACAAATAGACAAAGTTACAGAAACTGCTCAAAAGTGCAGCCACCAGCAGTAATGCAGGCTTCACACTTGCGACGCAGCGAGCTGCGCACGTTAACAAAAACACCCGGCATATCTTGGACAACGCCGGCAGCAACAGCAATCCAAGCAACAAAGTCCTCGTCGGAGTCGATGGAGCTATCGTAGATGAGACTTTTCATATGGCCCCATAAGAAAAAGTCGAGACGGGAGAGATTGAAATGGGGTGGTGCTCCGTCGTGTTGAAACCACATACATGCTTTAATGTTGGCAGGAACATGTTGCAGTAACTGTGGCAATACCTCCTGTAAAAATAGGAGGTATGTTCTGCCGTCCAATCGGCATGGTAGAAGATATGGGCCAATCAAATGATCTCGAAAGAAATTATAAGCTCAGCTTAAACCCTGGCTAGTCTAAAATTTCTTTACGCAGTGGTCACTGCATTCAATGTCAGCGACGTCTAACGGTTCACGTCTTGCGTTATGATCCTGCTTTGTATGACAAAAATTGCTTATTTAGATGTGATTTATCACCCCTTAAAGTTTGGCCCAAGAGTTCTGACTCACCCTGTATATATATATATATATACGTACATATATCTGTGTGTGTGTGGTGACTTAAATACATTAATGCATTTGACCTTTAAGCGTTTTCGATATGGTGCATGGTTTAGCTCATCCTGGGATTAGAGCAACTCAGAAATTAGTCGTCTCAAAGTATGTTGTTGTTGAGACCCAGACCGTCCGACCTACCAGAAAGGTGTAAGCTAACTGTTTGGACGGCCGGGAAGTGCCACCCAATTTTGACCGGAACCCAGTGGGGAGGCATCCACAGGGACCGTACCCTCCTTCCCCTACCACCAACCTCTCGGAAGAACTTACGGACCCACATGTTTAACGTGATCGTACTCAGCATGAACACGGCGGCAGTTGTGGCAGCGTGCAAATGTCTCAAAGTATGTGTGGAAATCGATGAATAAAGACATTGCATTGTCGTGTAGGACTTGTGTTCCGTGTCAAATGACAAAATTTCATAGACACACGAAATCCCCAATCTCAAAGTCTTCGGTCCCAAATGAGAGGTTTTCGCACATACACATAATCGGAACATTACACCATGTAGAGGTTTCTCATATTGTGTCACGTTTATTGTTTGATTTACACGATGGCTTGAGGTGGTCCCAATGCCTGACATATCTGCTGAAACTGCAGCTAAAACCTTTTAATTTCATTGGATAGCCCGTTTCGGAACTCCAGGAAAAATCACAACTGATCAGAGGGTTCAATTTGAATCAGGGTTATTTAAAAGCCTGACTCAAATGCTGGGTATTGAAATGGCAGGGATAGCTGCTTATAACTCAGGGTGCAATGGGATCTTGGAACGACAGCATCGTTCACTGAAACATGCCTTTATCTGCAACAAAAAGGTACCATGGTACGATGCCTTACCATCAATCCATCAATCCTATTGGGACGACTGCGAACGGGTAACACCTGAACAATCTGTTCCAAACACCGTGAAATCAGTAATCACCAAACATGGAAGGAGAGTTCGATTTCGTTTCTCTGTGAGAGCCTGAGGAGGGAGTCATGTGCGACTCAAATACATTTGAATTTTACACATTTTTGAACTTTCAAACTTTATTTTCCTTGCATAATAATTTGTTTTCAGATTTTCATAATATATGAGTCATACCTGTCGTCATTGGCAAATCACTTGCTTGGTGAAGTCAGACACGTGGAAGTATTTAACCGTGGCTAATCGTTTTGTGTTTTGCACATAAAAAGTAAAGTTTCTTACAATGTGTCTGGTCTTTCTGTGAAAGCACACTTTTAATAGTATTGGAGTTTCGTTAAGCAAACTTCATAAAAATCAAGATTGTGTAATCCAACATTGTGGCGAAGCAACTAATTAAAGTGGAGTTACACACACACACATACACACACACACATATATATATATATATATATAATAGTAGTTTGAAAATCCAATGAACGAAAAGTAAGAAGCTGCAACACGATAAACCTAACTTTCTAAAACACCCACAGAATAAAATATAAAACAGCAAATCATCAATCAAATGCAAAAAATACAAAACACGAGATACTGTAGCTTATATATATATATATATATATATATATATATATATATATATATATATATATATATATATATATATATATATATATATATATATATATATATAAAATATGTAATAATAAAAACAAGTAGATAAAAGAAGAGAACATCACCAGCCCAAATTCGATGATTAGTTAGAATTAAATTCCTCCTCAGGTCTGAATATTTAACACTAACTAACCCAAACACATGCCTGTTTCAGATAGAGCAATAGTACATTACTATAAATATTCTAATTCAGACTACAGGCAACAAAAAATGAAAAAAGGAAAAAAGGATACATTAAGAAAATTTGTATTACCATGCGGCATGAACCCTTCTTCTTTCACCACGTGTATACACGATCACCCTCAACAGCTTAAATTATCTAGAAGCACCGGAATGAACAAGTCGAAATTCTACCAGATAGGCAGTACGAACGTACACAGTAATACTCCCAGACCCGTCCAGTGAGTCTAATATATATATATATATATATGTATATATATATATATATATATATATATATATTAGAAAAATGTAATAATAAAAAATTCAAGTAATATTAGCATCACCATAGAAGCAAAACCACGGCCATAATGCCGATAAGAGAAAAGAACAGCACCGGCCCAAGTTCGATGATTAATCAGAATTAAATTCATCTTTAGGTCTGCGTATTTAATTCTAATTAATCCATACAAATGCCTGTTTCAGATTGAGCAATAGTGCATTACTATAAATGCTCAAACTCAGACTACAGGCATCAAAAGATGAAACAGTGAATATAAGAAAATTTGTATTACCATATGGCATGAACCCTTCTTCTTTCACCACGTGTATACGCGGTCAAACTCAACAACTTAAATTATCTAGAAGCACCGGAATGAACAAGTCGAAATACAACCAGGGAGGCAGTACGAACGTCCACACTACACTCCCAGACCCGTCTAGTGAGTCAGAGTAGGAGACAGGACTATTACCCGTATAAGCAAAAAGGAATATGAACATGAAGCAAAGATGAAAATTCTTACTAAACAAGAGTTCATTGAAGAAATGAATAATCGAGGATGCCACTATACACCATTATAAGGGCTCTCAAATCGTAGTTTCAAACTGGCTAAATTTGCAATATTTCAGAGAAAATAACATTGAAAACATTAATATTTCTGTATCTTATTTTCCGATTTTTTGATTTTTCTAATTTTTTTTTCTTTTAGCTTATTTTATTATTTTTCATTTTTACTTATTTATATAATTAATAAATAACTATATATATATATAATAAAGAAATACAATCCCAAAAAGTATGAAATTCAAGAAAGAAAAAGGCGCAAATTGCCGCACTATCAGAGTCTTGAAATATAAGATTTAAAATGAAAAAAGAAAATATATAGGTGGAATGATTGTGTTTACAGGGTTTCAGAAAGGTCAAGGGGGATTGCGACCCCTATTTCCTGGTTAGAAGCTAGCTTTGACTTCATGAAAACGCTCCCAGAGACTCTGCACGCCCGAAACAACAATCGATCATGCCCGTGGGGAAAAAATGGCCGAATCCCAGACAACATAAAAATGATCAAAATAACAAACTATTGCTTTCCTATTCGAAGTTTATACGCTTTATGCAGCTCTTCCATGATTCTCGTCTTGCTGGTTAGTAAAATTTCCAATTTTTGTTATTTTGATCATTTTTATGTTGTCTGGGATTCGGCCATTTTTTCCTCACGGGCATGATCGATTGTTGTTTCGGGCGTACAGAGTCTCTGGGAGCGTTTTCATGAAGTCAAAGCTAGCTTCTAACCAGGAAATAGGGGTCGCAATCCCCCTTGACCTTTCTGCAACCCTGTAAGCACAATCATTCCACCTATATATTTTCTTTTTTCATTTTAAATCTTATATATATATATATATATATATATATATATATATATATATATATATATATATATATATATATATATACATTGTTAGCCACTATAATTGGAAAAGTTTTCTTGGATGTTATCTAGTGGAAGTTAATACACTGAGTTGATAATTCTAATAACGAATTTGGGAGGATATGCATTATTAATCGCTGTACTCAATAATTCCATAAAATGTGCTAATTTATAATTTTCATCACAAATTTTATTGATTCTAAGAACCTGGTTTATTATAATATTTCTGAAAACAGATATATGCAGACAAGAGTCAAAATGTTGAAATTTTGATGTATTAAATTTAAAATCCTGTCTTTTATCATACAAGTTTATAACCATATTACAATCTTGTAAATTTAAATTTAAATCTAAAAAGTTTGCAACATTAGAGTCATTATTACTTGCATTTAATTGTAAATTATTAGGATAAAAGTTAAATACTGTGGGGATATTATTAAGGGATACACATAATATATGTCATCTAAATATCTAAACATGTGCATATTATGCAAGCTTGGATTAATGTTCTTTTCATAGAAGAATAAATACAGATTAGCTAACAATAATCAGGCACCCCCCCCTTGTGGGGGGGGGGGGGACTTTCCCGGCCACACATCTTGCTACCGTAAACCCTTGGGTTGGTCGTGTGGTCTGGGTCTTCAACACCCCTTGTGGGATACCAAACTGGTGTTTAAAAAAAGTACCACTATGTTGAATATAATTCTCATAAAGAGTGAAATTTAGTAATTTTTTAAAAAGAAAATTTGAATATTTTGGGTTGATATTATATTTTTCAAAAATTCCTAAAATAATTCTATGCAGATCATCTATATCAATATTGTTAAAATAATCTTTGAAATCATAAGTATAAATACTATGAATATTAGTAAGAGTTTTCAATTTCTTAACTAATTCAAAATTGTTTTTTACAATATGACAATTATTAGAGATCTCATCTGTCAAGGATACTTCATGTAATATTTTTAATAATAATTTACCAGCATTAGTAATGTAAGAATTATGCCCACTAGTAATAGTTCGAAAAGCAACAGGGGATTTATGAAACTTGGGTACTAAAACAATATATGGAATGCTATTACAACTGTTTTTTAGATGGATTTGCTTATATTTGGCTGATATTCTATTGGATAAGATTTTAAGGTTAGTATTATGTAAATTATAGATTTGATTATTAAGTAAGTGTGACTGGAGGGTACTTATATAGTAATATTTACATATGACTGAGTAGTTACTACTTGCCTTATCGACATATGTAATGACAAAATCATCTTGAATTACTTTAATATCCTTTTTAATTGAATTAAATTTATATGATTTATTAATTTTCTGATTATATATAGAGTGATTTAGGTATTGCTCTATTAAGACACTCCAGGGTTTGAAGGCTTCTATAGGGATTTGATATTTATAGCTGATTTTATAGATAAATTTATTTAAGTCAAGAAATAAATCTTTGCAAATTAATTTATGTTTAAATTTAGTAGGTATACGGTACTTAGTACCAAGTAACATCAGTGATCTCAGTGCACCATAATTAATAATATTTAGATTTCCCGTTATAACATGCCCATGGTCTTTATCTACGAAGTCTTTGAATTTATCTAAATGACAGTGGCAGTATGACTTTTTATCCAATTCATAATTTTGATTAATATCTACTGATTTGGCTATTTGATTATAATTGAAAATATAACGTCCTAGCAGTTTATCATATTTATATGCAATTTTAGGATTTACATGTTTGACTGGAAAGTAATTGCAAACCGATTTTAAAAAATTATTTATCTTCAGATTATTTAAGACAGAATTAGTGAAATTCAAGGTACAATATTCGTTTATTTTAGTATATTGTTTTGATTCGTCATTAAAATTTAAGTCCGTGACTTATAAATAAACATTAAGATTTTTACTTCTGGTAATGAGCAAATCATAGAATAAATGTATAAAATGAATGTTATCATATGCAACAGTTATAAAAAGGTTATATACCATATTTAATTGCTGTTTTTTAATTGCGAAAATCCAGTTCTTACATTGTTTCCAATCAAAAATTTCCAATTTTGAAATTTGCATGTTGCTGTAAGATGGCATTTTTTGTTCAGATAATGAGGGCAATTTTTGATTATATTTACTTGCTCTTTTAGTTCTTTTTGATTTATTTTTAGGAACGTTAAAGAAATTATAAATATTATGGTCTTCATTAGGATAATTAAAGGATTTTTTAACAATGTTATGATGAATAAATAATTGCTTGAGTCCATATGGAAAAATAGTTTTGTGTGCACAAATGAATTCATTTTCAAGAAACAATCTGTCATAATAATTTTTTTGAATACATAGAATACTAATTTCAATGTTGTCGAACCCATGTATAGAAAAATGTTCGTATTCGAATTTTGATTCATTAAGGGTAGTTTCATTGCTTGAAATTTTTTTATATGATTCCTGTGTACGTTAATTCGGAGGTACAGCTGGTTTGACCTATATATGACATATTACACACACACACACACACACACACACACACACATATATATATATATATATAGATAGATAGATAGATAGATAGATATACTATATACACTACGTGACAGTGAAAATGAGACACCAAGGAATGGGCAGAAAAATATACAAATTGCAGAGTAGACACAGCTCCCCGAGTTATGCAAATAAAGCGAAATGCGCAGCTGTCCCGCGCACGTTGAGTGAGATATAAGTGAAGGAACCTGCAGAATCGACAGTAGTCGCACCGCTCTGTCTGTCTGCCAGGGAAATCATTTTGCAATTTTTTTTTTTATCTCAGAGAGAACGCCAGGCCGCTGCTAACCGAAGCAGTTCCAGCAGACAGACGATTTCACGAGGGGTATGGTGATCGGACTCAAAAAGGCAGGTTGTTCCATACGTCAAATCTCAGACAACAGCCACCTACACGCGTCCACGGTGCACCAGTTGTGCCGAAGATGATTGGAACAAGGGAATATGGCACGTTTAAGGGGTGCCGGTACGGCCAGAGCGACGTTAGCACCCGTGGATCAATGCATCCTTTGTCAAGCTTTGGCGGCCCCAGAGGCCACTTCCGTCGCCCATTTGCAGCATGTGTAGGACACCCTTGATGCTCCCATATCGACCAGGACCACCGATTGGTCGCCGGCGACCTGTACTCATGGCGTCCGTTCAGAAGACTGCCATTGACCCAACAGCACAGACGCCTTCGTTTGCAATGGTGTCGGGACACGTGGACGGCGGAATGACACAGTGTCATGTTCTCAGACGAGTCACGCTTCTGTTTCAGAAATGATAGTCGCCGTGTACAAGTTTGGCGCCGAAGTGGTGACAGGTCCAATCCTGCCGCATCTGTGGAACGCCACACCGCGCGACAACGCATCATGGTTTGGGGCGCCATCGTCTATGATAGCAAGTCACCTCTGGTCCGTATTAAGTGCACTATGACGGCTCAACGATACGTGGATGACGTGCTACGGCCGGTGACACTACCCTTCATTCAGGGGGTGCCCAATGTCATTTACCAGCAGGATAATGCCTAACCACACACGGCACGCAGCAGCCAATATGCCCAGCAAGGTATCCAGGTGCTTCCCTGTCCACCAGTCTCCTCTGATCTCTCACCAATCGAACACGTCTGGTACGTGATTGTACGTCGATTGCTTGCGCTGCCACCGTCGCGTTCAGAAGCCGAACTCTGGCAAATGGTTGACAGAGAATGGGCAACCATCCTTCAGGACATCATCCGCATGCTCGCTGACTCTGTACCTAGACGTGTTGCTACTTGTATTGCCGCCCACGGTGGTCCTACAGCCTACTGATCGGACGGTGTTATCACTCAGTGTATAAGTGTATCATGTTTCAATAAACATCACTTATTGTTCGTTGCTGTTTCTCTCTGTTTGCCAATTTTTATCACTTTCTGTCTACTCCTTGGTGTTTCATTTTCACTGTCACGTATTGTATATATATATATATATATAACGTTCCGAAAAGAGAAATGAAGGTTTGAATGCAATGTACCAAAAATTGGCCGGGGGGGGATGACCCCATTCACCCCGGTTGAAGCAAGCTTTATGTCGCGACAACACTCCTGGAGAGACGGTACATTGCAAAAAAAAAGAATACATATGTATCAAAATAAAAGAAAAAAGTCAGACATAAAGATCATCAATTTAGACTTAAATATATATATATGCTGCTATGGGCCTTCTAAGTGTGATTGACGTTTTCTACTTTGATAATTCCTGTATTTACTGTTATATATATATATATATATATATATATATATATATATATATATATATATATATATATATATATATATATATATATATATATATATATATATATATATATATATTGCATATATATATATATATATATATATATATATATATATATTATAATGTCTCTTTCTCGATCCGGCCCATTTTGAACTTCCAATATCTTAATGTGTGCTCGAAAAGTTTGGGGACCGCTTACGAATTTTGTTCTCAAATATAAGAGGAATGTAGTAATTGGATTTTGCTTAACAACCTTAATTTTGCTATTCGTCATATCTCTATTAATTGGTTTGATTGTTTGTATTTTAAACTTACCATTTTTTTTACTTCATTTTCTAGAGGCGACATGTTATATTTGCTTAAGCCGGTTTTAAAATTTTTAATATTAACATTACTTCTTTTTAAATTTCAATTCCAATTACAATTGAATATTTCCTGGATGTTTCTGTAAGCACTTGATTCTCCCTCGCAGGATGCCCAAACAAACGAGACAAATTTCTATCCCCGTAATAACAGATAGTCGTAGTTTTTCGAGTGTGAGAAAGATTTTCTAGTACAAATAATAAGGTGGGAGGAGGATGTAAACATCATTGGCGAATTTTCGATTTGCGTAGGAGGTTCTGGCAAACCTACTCTTGGCGATGCTTTGCATTTCGCCAATACACCATCCTGCATTTCTATACATTATACATATCAAAACAATCCGGCAAATTTGGATAGAGCGTCGGAATGTTTCTCTTTATGTTCAAGGGTCACTGCCAAGGATGTTTGTGTGGAAGAGAAGGAATATGGGGCGCTAGTTTGTGTATAAGTTGTAAGGCTTGCTTACATTTTTTTTTTTTAATTATTTGAGAATCTTGTTTAGGTTCCAATCAGACTAAAGTTTTAAAATTTGAAAATAGTTCAAATGTGTTTCTAATATATTTTAATACATTTATATTGCTTCATACATGAATGTCAAACAATCTGAAAATTTCAATCTCTAAATATATAGACGCAAATTCGTTGATATACACTGTACAAAATATGCACCTAGCTACCTTGTAGGAATTAGAGATTCAGATGATAAATCCAGCTGCACGGTAGAAAGTAGAAACGTTTTTTGCTACATAATGAGTAATGAGTTCAACAAGAAAATTTTCTTCGGTCTATTTTTGAAGCCCTCGAATTGGAATAATTTGGATAATTTTGGTTCTTTACTGTTGTTCTTGCAGAAATTGAACAATTTAAACCTTAAATCGAAACATAACAAGAAAGATCAATCATGCATAAAGCATTGATTATGTGTGTGAAACACTTTCCAACTCTAATTTTATTTAAACATCTCTAAAATGCGATACATTCAGTGGTAATATTTTTAAAATTATCACAATACTGCAATAATTAATTATATTTGAAAATTTAAAACTTTATCGAAAAAAACGAACTTGGTTCAAATGACGTCATCGAAATATAAATCGCCTGACACTCTGTTGTTGTTGTTGAGACCCAGACCGTCCGACCTACCAGAAAGGTGTAAGGTAACTGTATGGACGGCCGGGAAGTGCCACTCAATTTAGACCGGAACCCAGTGGGGGAGGCATCCACAGGGACCGTACCCTCCTTCCCCTACCACCAACCTCTCGGAAGGACTTACGGACCCACATGTGTAACGTGATCGTACTCCGCATGAACACGGCGGCATTTGTGGTAGCGTGCAAATCTAGCGCGCAAACCACGGGGATACCGCACCCGAGATGGCCAACAGCACGCGGTGTTCCGAGGTGGTCACCCACCAAGTACTAACCGCGCCCGATGCTGCTTGACTTCGGTGATCTAACGAGAACCGGTGTTTTCAGC
This sequence comes from Amaurobius ferox, assembly GCA_951213105.1. NCBI lineage: Eukaryota > Metazoa > Arthropoda > Arachnida > Araneae > Amaurobiidae > Amaurobius > Amaurobius ferox. The sequence continues at coordinate 119,008,937 of OX578133.1, read as the reverse complement.
ACGGTACGGCCGTTGGCCGCCTGACTCTCTGTGTAAAAGCAGTAAATATTTCATTCATACATTTTTATTTCATTCATCACAGTACTACAATAATTTATTCTACTTAAACACTTAAAACCATGGAGATAAAAGTAATTTAACTCTATGCATAAAATTTCATCGAAGAAATCTGCCATTAAATCGTCTGCTTCTCTATGTAAAATCAATGAATGTTTCATTCATATCATCTAATTACAGACTCCAGAACAAAATAACTTTGCGTTAAAGAAATTCAGCAATTCTTATACTACTCATCTTACAGCCTAATCTGCTTACATTCTCCATAAGTGAAAATTAGGTATCATTGTAGAAACAATTAAAGTTCGATGATCATTTAACCTCAAATATATTGTAATTATGTTGTTTCAGAATACAGATGCACAGAAATTAAGCAAAAATAAAGCGGTTTTAAGACGGATACAACACTAAATATAAATTAAAAATAACTTTAAAAATAACAGTTTTGACACAAGATGGATGGTATTGATCATTTAAACTCAAATATATTGTAATTGCGCTGTTTCAGAATACAGATGCACAGAAATTAAGCAAAAATAAAGCGGTTTTAGGACGGATACAACATTATAAATTAAAAAGAATTTTAAAAATCACGATTTTGACACAAGATGGATGCCATATTTTATTTTGAAGTGGGTCACGTGATCTCTTCATATAATGGTCACGGGATCTCTTCATATAATATAGGTGTAATTATTATTTTAATTTTTATTTAAAAAACTACTGAATATATTTTGCTGAAATTCTTTTAATATATTTTATGGGATAATTTGAATATTTCCTAAAACTTTTTGAAGCAATTTGTGAATTTTAAATTCGCTTAAAAAATGTTTGAAAAATTAGGTCCCATAGGGTTCAATGTATTTCATTTTTTCAACCCGGGTTCAATCCAAAACTAATTGGGTGATATTGTTCATTTATATTCCCATAGACTGCAGTCCCACAGACTGTCTGAACAACATACTAAAATTTCATTTTGATAAAGCCATTTTTACGGCAGTTATCGTGTGAACGGACAGACAGACAGATAGAATGAACAAAGTCATAAACACTTTTCAACTATGTTGTAAAGTGGTAAAAATGTTACGTTCAGCAATGAGCTTAGGTTTTACAATATTAACTTCTAAGATACTGCCCATATTAAAACTAAAGAAGATTTAAAAATATATCTATATTGTTAACAAAACCAAAGCTATTTTTTATAATGTATCAAAATGTGGAACACGTGATTTAAATGTGGAGATAGTCGTTTGACTAATATTTATATATACCCAATTATTAACATCTCTAAAACGCTAAATTCTTCAAGTAGTGAACGGATTCTTTTGGGATCTAAGGGGGAGAGGGAGGCAAATGAAATAGTTTCGACCATCTTGCATAATATATATTTTAGATAACGATAAAATTAGCATAGTATTGTTTCGAATTTAATCTGTATGCTCCTTCATTTCCCTTCCAGAATTTTGTATTAAATCAGTTTTAAATAATGCTATAAGATTTACATAGTATTTATTGTTTTAAATTTAATCTGCTTACACCCACAATTGGGTTCAATTTCGTGCGTGATTAAAATTTATTTTCCACTTTTCAGTATGCCACTGTTGTGTAGGAGAGAGGACATTGAAAAACTTCTTATATTCATATATTTTATTTTTTATTGCTTAGTTTTCGTTTCTTTGGCGTACTTTACGTTCAAACCTATATAAGAATACTACATAGGTTCGTCGTATAATATATGTCTAAGAACAAAGAAAATATTTCATCTTAAGACACTGAGCGGTAATTTGTTAAGAAAATGCATGAAAAGGACAAAAAAGATAGCCATGTACGTTACGATAAAGATAGCCATGTACGTTAAAGATAGCCACGTACGTTAATGACGTAACGTAATGACTTGAATATGTGATGGATGAAAAATTTCCGCAAGATACGCCGAGTTTCACCTCTCTGCCTGCTTTGAGAGCCAAGAATGAGCCCATCGAAGATGTTAAACAAAGAGGCAGAGTCCAAGTGAAAAAAATCTCATCAAAAACAAACTTGTTAAAAAGAATCCGTGTTCTTTAGCTTTACAGAAATTGTCAGCTCTAAAAGTGACTGAGAGGAAGGACTATCGACAAGTTTATCGAAATTTATGGGTGAAAAGTGCAGAGAGGAAAAGTTATTGGATGTATTTTGTAATAAACTCGGCAAATTTATATCTTTGATTCAAAGCTGTTTCTTGTTGCAACGAACTTAGATAAATTAAAATGAGTTTTGATGATAGAACTTGAATTGCAAATATATTGCATCACTATATATCGCTACCCAGTAAATGTTTTATTACTTAAAGGGTACAAATGTTGTTGAAAACACTATTTAAATCATTTTATTATGACAGTCTTAACACCCACACCATGCATGCGCAACGTCGTCAACAACAACACTCTCATTGGCGTTGCCAGTTCGCGATCGGTAAATGTTACAATCACGTTGAGTTGTTTCGCAACGCCTGACATCATAGTAAATGTGCCAAGTTCATTATGAAATACATCCAATTACTTTTCACTCATGGAGTTTGATAAATTTGGCAATAGTTCTTCATTTTAAGACACTGATGAAACAAAAGCCATAACAAATCTGACATAAATGTGTCAGATATTTTATGGCTGACACTTTTTGTAAAGCTGATTTCATCTTCATAATTCTATGGATGGCATTTTTTATAATGCTGAAGAGCTTGGCTTTTTTTACAAGTTTGTTTTGGGTCTGATATCAGCCCTTTTCATAGATTTATTTTTCTTTTTTTAGCACACTTTCAGCAGTAAGGACACCCAAAATATCGAATTGCAACTGTCTGCCGTTAACGTGTAAAATGAAGAATTTTGTTTGTCAGTGTTTCCTTTTGAGAAAATTAAAAAATGTAAGATGCTAACCTGTTTTCAGGGAACCGTAAAATTTGAAATCTTCAGATTTTGCAATTTTTTCCATAACTGTATTTACATGACAACTAATATATCAACCTCACAGTTGATTTAATTACCTGTTACTACTTCCTTTTTTATCTCTTTTTCCTTTTCGTCTGGAGTTTAAAGGGAGGAACTCTTCCTCTCCTGGGCACTCCGCTAACCCCGTCCTTGAGTCCTTGAGTCCTAATATATCAAATAGTTTTCTGTCTAACTGAAACACATTTCTTATGTAATTCTGATCAAAAACAATAAAAAGACAAAGTTCAATATATAAACTTTGCCTTTGCGGCTTCGTGTGATCTGAGCTAAATTGTAAACGAACTTTATGCCGGCTACGTGGTAGGACTGAAATTGTCAGTTCCCATAGAAGATCGCAAACATTCTAGCTTATAGCAAGTTTCTTGTTGTCCTTGCAGATATCGGCTATTTCATGCTAACGAGCGGATAATAAGAGCGAAACCGGTCCATGGATGCTAGTATCTGGAATGGGAGTGTCTGCCATATAAAATTTTACATCATCAAACTACATCGATTGAGCCGCGAGATAAAATTAGCTTTTCCGCCAGGCCTTTACCAAATAACCTCGAATCTCTTATATTTACCAGATCTTATTTTATTGCAGAATACATCCATTATTACAAACCCCCTTGTTTGAGAGGAAAATGGAGTGTATTTAACTTTTGGGTGGGGTCAACAGAAGACATAAGTGAAGGGTATTATCACAGCCATTTGAACAGAGCCATTAGAATATTTCTCTTAAAAGATGTTATGGATCCTGTTCTGTTGGTATGGCAAAAGCTGGAAACATCCTAGTCATTACTAAATCAGCACGTTTTTAATATCTGTGGGGTATTCTTAGTGTTGCTGAATACAATTTATTCACATTAATAAACGTTAAGTTATTATTATTTACAGTATTTAAAATATTTTATATCAATACAATTTATTCATATTAAAATATCTTATATCTGCGTATAAGAAGGCATGATATCTGTTGACTGAGGGATATTTAGGACGAGAAAGGGAAAAAAGCTATTAGATGATTAAAATGGGGATCAGCGAGCGCCATTTAGCGGAGGGCGGACCCCCCTCCTCCCCTCCAATTCCCCTCCTTGAAGAGTGTAAGTCAGCAGGGGGTTAAGTCCGCTAGTAAATAATAAAGTATTAATTCTTAATTATTATAATTGTTTTATATATATGGACTATAGTGCTTAGTGGATGTTTTATATTGTTATGGGCTATCAGCGTTCCTTCCAGGAATACATGCGGGGGAAACCCCCACGCAGACGAATTTTTCCCCTCCCCCGCAGATATTTTATGTTACCCAGCTAACCAATTAAATGTTAATAAATTCAGGCTGTAATGAAAAAAGTTTTGCTTCTTATATATATATATATATATATATATATATATATATATATATATATATATATATATATAGTGCAGAAATTTTAAGCTTTCCCCAAAAACGCGCCCTTTTCTTTCACAATTACTATTTCAGATTCCTATTTCATGTAAAGTACGTATTGCAACTATATTAAATTCTATCCCACGCCACTAATATTAACAAAGTCTGCCAGCACGTCCTCTTTTCCTCTACCATACCATATATGGTCACTAATCTTAACCTCTGCTTAAACTTTTTCAAACTCTCTCATATGAAACTGCTTTCCCATCATATTTTTGAAGCATAAAGAACGCGAAGACAGCATGTGTCCTAAGGCTCCTCTATATACGAGCTGACTCATCAAGCATATTGAAGCCCACCGTAGCTGGAAGCGCAGTCCATTAGCATTAACTCTATTCGTATTTTAACTTTAAGAAGTATAATTGAAATAATTATGGGTGGTTGTTCTGCACCGAACTGCTCTAATCATTCTAGAAAGGGTTTTAGGCTATTTCGCTTTCCTAGAAACGAAGAAAGAAGAAAACAATGGCTAATAAACAATTGGATACCCGGTAATGGAGAATACTTGTGCGAGCTAAATTCTACAATATTCTAATTGAAACTTCTTTTTTCATATAAAGTATTTATTTTAAACACTTATTTTATAATTTCTGTAACTTTAGTATGGAACCCTATGGGCTTCAATATGCTTGATAAGTCAGCCTGTAGTAGAGGAGCTCTAATGTGTCCCATGTCGTCACAATTTCTCCCCCTTCGTATATCTGTACATTGTGTGAACCAACGGCCTCTGCATTGAGATTTTTTGAGAGCTGGTCTCCGACTAGGAGCGCGGCCTTATGTAACTAATCATGTTTTACGAGTGTCATCTAATAAAGTAGATTTCTGTAACTTGAAAAGTCTTTGTCCTGGACTATTGTAACTACCATTACATATATATCTTTCCGACCGTAACATCTCTACCGAAGAGTTCATTGTTACAATAAATTTCCTTTCTAGATTTTATATTTATTTATTTATTTATTTATCATTTATTATTTTTATTATATACATAGTACGATGTATAAAGAAAGTATTGTGACGGGGTCGAAAATTCGAGTTCGAATTTTCGACGCGAGGACACGTTTCAAGCATCAATTCAAACATTTCTAAGATAATGTTTGTGTGTAAGTATGCGCGCGTGTGTGTGTGTGTCCGTGAGTCTGTGAAGCCAGTATTTCTGTCAGGACTTTTTGGCCGATGGTGCGAAGGAAACTGTAGGGGGGGGGGTTACAAGTTTTCTATTTGTTGTTTATAAATGTATATCTAAATGTTGTCACATAAATAGAAACTAGGTTAACATAAAATGTCTCCGGGGGGGGGGGTGCTTCGCCCGCCCGGAGGTATATCTAAAAAAAAAAACACTGTGTGGAGCCGATATCTCACGAACGAATGGAGCGATTCAAATAAAATTTGATACAAAAATTACAATTAGTGAATACTGGAGCCTATTGTTTTTAACCACAATCAAATGTTCCGAAGAACCCCCTGCCCCCAAATTTTCGAATAAAATTTTTAAAAAATCATCAAAATATCTAAACCTTCAACAAAGTTACGTAAACCATCATTTCTTATGTAATTTTATATTTGAAAATGATTGATACAAACTTTAGAACGCTAGCATGAACCGTTGTCGAGATATTGCACATTTTTCAAATAAATTTATCAAAAATTCGCATGAAATTAAAAAAGTATCAACTATTGAGAAATATGTTCACTTTTAATATGTAATATTATGCAATAAATTTGTTAACATCATTTTCGTGGATCTAGTCCGTTCCATTCAAGAGAGAAGATCTTTGGGTAACAGTTTTGCATCGAGACCCCTAACAATTCGCCAGTAGTCATTTATCTATTACAAGAATAACCTATTTCTTCGTCCGTAACGATTTGCGAAATTTAGAAGGCTAATTTGGTGGAACATCGACAACTTGGCAATTTTTTATTAAATATTGCGAAATTGACAAAAATGTCGCTAAATTGATAAAAATGACACTAAATCAATCAAAATTACGAATGATTGTTTAAAATTCAATATCTTGGAAAGAATATAAGAATCTACTATAGGAATAACCCATTTCTCCGTCAGTCCGTAACTCTTGGTGACAAATTTGGTGACAAATTTGGCGAGATGTCGCAAACTTAGTGACTTTTTTAAATGTTGTCAAATTGACAAAAATATCGCAGATGTGATAAAAAAGGGCATTAATGGAGGTAATGTTTTGTAAATTTTGAATTCCGTCACACAACGGGCAACCATCTAGTAGTATATAAGAAATGCTCTTCTCTCCGTTTGTCTGTAATGATTGACAATACATTTGGCGAACTTGAAGAATAATCTAGCGAAATATTGCCAACCGGGTAATATTTCATCCCAGATGGAAGAAAATTTCGTCAAAATTGTAAAAATGACACTAAGTTAATGAAAATGACGCCAAATTGATAAATTAATTATTAAAATATTTTAACATATTACTTATTAAGGAAGGATTCTAACAATATTAAAATAACTAGCAGCATACCCGTTCGTCGTACGGAGTATATACTATAAAGAAACATAAAATTCACAATCATGTGCAAATTCCTATAGTATACTAAACATTGTTAATCAAAATATTCTGTCAAAATATTAAATCTATTGCTTCTAAAAAGAAGTTTAAGAATATTTGTTCTCACTATACAAAATTAGCTACAAGGGTAGATCTGAAGAATAAAACATCCTGGCCCCTTTTGTAAGCAAATTTATAAAAAAAATATGAAATTGAATCAATGTATGCAAGATAAAAGAGTTAAAATTGTATGGGACACGTACTACTCATATACGCGAATATTAGAAGATATAACCTGTATTAGTAGATTACATGTAAAAATTGAAAATATCAATAAACCCGTATTATTTAAACATGAAGGCCGTAATTGATTCCAATATATGTCAAAATGAAAGCGCTAAAATTATATGGGAATATGTATACCGGTGCTACTTATATTGTCGCAGATTAGAAAATATGTCAGTGTGTTAGTAGAAGATTACCCGTATTACAATATGAGTCTAAAGAATCTTTTCCAAAATAAAATAGATGACGTAATAAATTGAAAATATCAATAATCCCGTTATCTTTATACCAGAAGACAGTAATTGATTCCAATATATGGCAATATATATCAAAATATATGTCAATATACCTATACTACTTATGTCCTCGTAGATTAGAAGATATACCCGTGCATTTGTAGAAGATTACTCGTACAACGTACAATATTATGATGTTCAACAATTTTGATATAATAAAACAATGGCATAATAGCTTGAAAATATCAATAATCCCTGAATCAATAATCCCCGAAAATATCAACTATAATAATGTTTAAACCTGAAGACTGTAATTGATATTATCCAGTCAAAACTGCAATGTCAATGAAATTTATTTCATATACATATTGTTACATGGTAAATATGTAACATCGTAAGTTTTGGATGGATCATAACCTATAAAGATGGTCCCTGTATTACTTTTACAGTAAATATATGTTTCCCCAGAAGGACACCTGCAAAGGAAGTGAGAACAACTCTTTTTCGACTTGGTTAACGGAGGCGTCTCAATTACAGAGGGGCTCGCACTGGGGCGCCTTGGAAAGAGGCGACCTCTTGACCGCCACTGGTCACACGTGCGCCCGAGGTTGTGAGAACTTTCGGCCAGCTGACACATATTAATTCTTGAGTGCTAACCAAACCCCCGAGATGACAGCACCCAATAACAGATATGTAACCCTATGCCGTGTAATGAAAATACCAGGGGCTACAGTGTCAGGCCAATTACAACCAGAGGCATAGTTTTGTAGGAGGTGACAATTTTCAGATGTTCGAGAGAGAGTGAGATTTTAAGATAAGTAACTTGACTTGATTTTCTGAATTTGGAGAGAGAAGCGTCCTAAAACAACTGCAGAGATGACGGGCACCCAACGCCTTCTGACCCGATGACGGGCTATATAACGGAGTATCGAGGTATGCCATACATGTCTTTTACATACATTTTGGTAGCCAGATTCTATCTCCCTCTCTCGACATTTGATTAGCCTTCCTATTTGATTAGCCTTCCTATTCCTTATGTAAATTATTTTAGCTGTATTTTAAGGCAGTATATCTGTTTGGGTACGAATTAATTTTAATCTTACAGAAGTTTAATCGTGATGGAATTTAATTATATGTTTTAATATGTGTAATTATGAGAGACAATCTTGTGGAACGGAACAAATATTATTGCAATTAGATGTGAATACCACTAATGTTGTGTTAATTAGAATAACTTTGCGAGGATGATATGGAGAATTATTATGTTTAAGTTAAAATGTTAATTAAATGTGTTCTTATTATTTTAATCATATGTAAATAAATTCGTTATTGTTTTATATTATATCCGTTGTCTTCATTGTCCACTTCTATTTTAGAATTGATTTATATGTGTTTATGTCCGACACGGCCAATGTCGAAGTTGACTTTAATGGGGAAATATTAATAATTTTTGCGTCCTGACCGGACGTGTGGTGAAAACCCACGCATCAAAATGGTGCCAAAGACGGTCGAAATTAATTTTAAAATTAACATACACAAATTCAAACATATATTTTTTATAACCAGATTTCATTTTCCTCAAGCATATAAAGGTATTTTAGTGTATAATTTTATTAAGAAAAACAAGGGAATTTTAGACACGGAAAATAATATATTAAAAATCGGTAACTTGGAAATCCCGCTGAATCCACAAAATAAAGAATCACAGGATAGTCAAACATGTACAAAAGCCAAATGTGACCAAAACTAATAGAAAAATCAAATTAATGCCGAATCAGACTAAATCGATTTTTGTTATGCCAGAAAATGAATTACAGGAAGGCACGGAAGTGTTATTTGAACCAGCGCATAAATCGTATTTAATTATGGAGTATGGGATCTATAAAATGACGGAGAAAGGAATATGGATTAAAATGAAAAATACCACTGAATCGGAGATAATGTCAAATAAAAACATGATTTTAGGGTCGCTATCGGAACAGTTTGAAATTGAACAGGGGCAAAATACAGTAAATAAGGAAAACAAACAGGATTGTAGAGAGGAAGTATATTTAATTCAAGCGACACCAGAAATTTTAGAACAGAGGAGACGAGATATTAAACCAGATGATTTTAAATTCGAACATATGGACAGAGATATGAAACAAGACTTTCAGAATTTCGTGATACAATATGCCGACATTTTTTCAAAGAAAAGTTCAACCATAAGGGCCACGGACTTAATCCAACCAAACATTGAATTGACACATAACCACGCAATAAAATAAAGACCGTATGACATTCCATATTCACCTCAAAATACAGCAAAAGCCCAGTTGAAAGATTTAGAACATGCAGGGATTATAGCGAGAACACAATCTAAATAATCATGCCCAATGATTTTAGTGAGAAAGCAAAATGGAGAACATAGATTATGCTTAGACCTTAGATTGATAAACAATATATCAACAATATTTCCATATAATATCCCTAAAATTAATGATATCATAACTAAATTAGCAAGTTTCAAATATTTTTCTAAATTGGATTTTAATAGCGCGTTTAACCAGGTAGTACTTAACTCAAACGCACAAGATATTTTTTCGTTCACTACACCTTGGGGAAATTTTAAATATATTAGAATGGTGTTTGGCCACGTAAGTTCGGCACCCATTTTTCAAAACATAATGGACATTGTTTTGGCGGATTTAATTAAAGTAAACGTCCTTCTTTACATCGATGACATTATAATACCGGCAGATTCATATGAGGAAATGAAGAGAAAATTACAGTTAGTGTCCAAAAAGCTTAAAGACCATAATTTAACGTTATACCCGAACAAATGTGATTTCTTTTTAACTAAAATTAATTATCTGGGGTACGAAATAACGCATAAGGGGATAAGCCCAACTGACAATAATATCACGAAAATTACTTCTTTTCCCGTTCCTAAAACCCTAAGAAAATTAAAAAGATTCCCGGGAGTGTGTAATTCTTACAGAAATTCTATTCAAGATTATGCACAAATCACAGCCGTGTTATCAGACTTAATCCAAAAGGATAAAAAATTTCATTGGAATTCAGAGTGCGAAAACGCGTTTCAAAAATTACAGGAGTGCTTTTTCAAAAAACCCATTTTAATTCAGCCTGATTTTAATCAGGACTTCTTTCTTAATATCGATGCTAGCTTCATTTCTATCGCCGCAACTCTCCTTCAGAAAAGAGGTGGGATTTAAAAACCTATAGCATATTACAGTCGAAAATTAAGTCCCCAAGAACAAAAATATCCGGCGGTAAAAACCGAACTGCTTTCAATACACCAAGGCATTCAATTTTTTAGGAATTTCCTATACGGCAGAGAATTTTTCATTTTACCAGATCATAAATCATTAGGAGACAATTTAAAGATGCAGATCCCGCCATCAGTAATGCAGAGATGGGCATTAGAAAACAGAATATAAGTTTAAGTTTATTCATCTACCGGGAAAAGAAAATGTATTAGCGGATTACCTCACAGAGAGGATTTCACGGAGCACCGAGACGGGAGAATAAATACAAAGCCAACCCCCTTCCAAGGGACTAACTCGCCGTAGAACATAAACATTCGGGACCGGTTTTCAAATGTAAACATTGGGGAGCACATCGAAGAGGGAGAAAACAGCGAATTTGTAAATAGACAACAAAAGAGCCGGCTAAGGATCCAAAAATCAAGGAGAATAAAGCTACCAGGCAGACACGGGATACATATTTCTGCCATTATTTTGGCCCGGACACTTTATCAAAGTATGCTGGAATTATGCGAGAGAAAGAAATCAACAAACAAACGTCGGACCCCAACCCAAACATAATACCCTTCACTAACGTCTTCTGTCTAACCCCAACCCAAACATAATACCCTTCACTAATGTCTTCTGTCTAACCCCAACCCAAACATAATACCATTCAATAACGTCTTCTGACCCCACCCAAAAATTAAATACACTCCATTTACCCCTCAAACAAGAGGTTTGTAATAATATATGTATTCTGCAATGAAATAAGATCTGGTAAATATAAGTGATGCGGGGTTATTTGGTAAAGACCAGGCAAGGAAGCTAATTGTATCTCGTGGTTCAATCAAAGCAACTTGATGATATGGAACTCTATAGTTTAGAGAGCATGGCTTTAAACGAAACATTCACCTTAAAGTTGATTATGAACTAGTCTCATGAGTGAACACACGAGACACATGATTCAGTCGGCAGCATTTTATGGACGAGCACATGAGCATGAAGACAAGCTTCAAACGGCAACATATTAGGGGCGCCCAAATGTAAAAAAACAAGAAAGATCAATCATGCATAAGCATTGATTATTAAACACTTTCCAACTGAAATGCAATTTCATTTAAAAATTTCTAAAATGTGATACATTCAGTGGTGATATCTTTTACATTATCACAGTACTACAATAATTTATTATACTTAAAATATTTAAAACTGTATCGAAATATAAATCATCTGATTCTCTATGCAAAATCAATGAATATTTCATTCACATAACTTGTATTGCAGACTCCAGAGCTAAATAATTTTGTGTGAAAAAAATTCAGCAATTCTTATGTAACTCACCTTACAATCGCTAGAGATATTTGCATTCTGCATAAGTTAAAAATAGGCTTCGTTGAAGAAATAATAAAAGTTTAGGGATCATTTAAAATCACAACTATTGTAATTGCATAGGCACGGAATTTAGATACACAGATAATACACAGATAATACACAGATACACAGATACTATATGTGTGTGTGTATGTATTCAAAGTATTGGAATCGTGCCGAAGATCGGATCTCGAATTTTCGAAGGATCTACACGTTTTGGGACTTCTAGAACACGAAAAACTATTGTTAGGAAGACGTCTGTGTGTGTAAGTGCATATCTGTGTATGTTTCTATGTGTCTGTGAGGATATTACATCCACTCTAATTGAAAAATTAATGGACCGAATTTCATAAAATTTGGTAGGTATGTTTCTTGTGGGAAATCCTGATGTTCATTAGATTCTAGTACGATTCGTAATAAAAGAATCTGCCTTCTTTGGATGAATGAATTCTTGAATTCTTGAAATGGTCGGCAGAAATTGCCTTTATCCACTCTAGCTAAAAACTAATGGAACAAATTTAACAAAATTTAGTGTATAATATTTCAATAACCTACAAGTGATTTATATACCAAATTTAACAAAATTTGGTATATAAATCATTTGTAGGTTAGTCTAGTACGATTCGGGAAAAAGGAACGGGCTATTTTTGCGAAATGGCCCGCAAAAATCGTTAAATATAGAAATAAAAGACTACGTGTGCTCAATAATATCAATTAAATTCCTATTTTATCCGTTATTTTTGACAACAAAAAGAATAAGACTAACCCCATTACTCTAGGACTAGCCGTTCTTGAGATATTCTAGTTTTTTCGCGTTTTCGCTACGCCACATTTGGCAATAAGTCCAGCTATCAAATGAGAACCAAATTTAAGTTTAACGTGCAAATTCAATGTCATTTAAAATACTTATGGCTGTTATTTTGTGCAGATAAACTCAAATTATTATTGAAGAAATAAAGAGAACGTGAATATGAGTCTGCAGGGAAAGACATGTGCTGTCCACATCAGAATTTTTAACAATATTAAAACAATGATTTGTAGAAGTGAACGGGGATTATTTGCAGGCCAATTCGAAAAAAATGTATAATCTATATTTAAAGATCCACCAAATTTTTGTAGAATAAAATGGTCAACAAATTTAAGCTGTGTACCAAATTTTAACTCTCTAGGACGTAGGAAAGTGCATTAAAAATGCCATCAAATAAGTATATCATGAAGAGTTATGTAAAATTAAAAAAATATTTGAAAAATTGTTATCTACCAAATTTATTTTAAAATGTGAAGCCTCTCTCATATACAAAATGATTAAACTTTTGGAAAGATATTTATCATATAATATATCTCTTTTTTCTTTCTGGAGGATATCCCAAAAGTCAGAATTTAATTGCATTTGTTTTTTCCCTATATTAAATAATCTTTAATTAAAAAACTACTTAACATATTTTACTGAATTTTTTTTTATATATTTTATGGGATAATGTGAATATTTTTAAAAATTTCGAAGCAATTTGTGAATTTTAAATTTGCTTAAAAAATGTTTGAAAAATTAGGTCCCATAGGGTTCAATGTATTTCGTTTTTTCAACCCGGGTTCAATAAAAAACTAATTGGGTGATATTAGTTATTTATATTCCCATAGGTCCCACAGACCGTCTGAAAAACATACTAAAATTTCATTTTGATAAAGTCATTTTTACGGCAGTTATCGTGCTAACGGACAGACAGACAGACAAAATGAACAAAGTCATAAACACTTTTCAACTATGTTGTAAAGTGTTAAAAAGACGATTATACTAATATGCAAATAGTATATGATAGACAGATTTCTCTGCAGTGATTTAGTAAATGTTATACAGTGGTGCTCAAAAGAACTGCATCGCCCATATATTTCCATAACTTTGATAGATCAAAATGACAGAAACACATTTAAAGTAATATTTAAAGTATTTTCAACACTTTACAACAAAGTTGAAAAGTGTTTATGACTTTGTTCATTCTGTCTGCTTGTCTGTCTGTCTGTTAGCACGATAACTGCCGTAAAAATGACTTAATCAAAATGAAATTTTAGTATGTTGTTCAGACGGTCTGTAGGACTTATGGGAATATAAATGAATAATATCACCAAATTAGTTTTGGATTGAACTCGGGTTGAAAAAATGAAATACATTGAGCCCTATGAGACCTAATTTTTCAAACATTTTTTAAGCGGATTTAAAATTCACAAATTGCTTCTAAAATTTTAGGTAATAGTCAAATTGTTCCATAAAATATTTTTAAAAAAATTCAGCGAAATATATTCAGTAGTTTTTTAAATAAAAATTAAAATAATAATTGCACATCTTATATGAAACGATCACGTGACCATGATATGAAACGATCACATGACCCACTTCAAAATGATATAAGGCATCCATCTTGTTTCAAAATAGTGATTTTTTAAAGTTCTTTTTAATTCATATTGAGTGTTGTATCCGTCCTAAAACTACTTTATTTTTGCTTAAATTCTGTGCATCTATATACTAAAACAACACAATGACAATATATTTGAGTTTAAATTCTCATTCAAATTTGGTTATTTCTACAACTAAGCCTATTTTTCACCTATGTAAAATGTAAACAGCAAAATATGTAGAATGAGTTGTATATTAGAATTACTGTATTTCTTTAACACAAAATAATTCAGTCCATGGAGTCTGCATGGCTGATATGAATGAAATATTAATTGATTTTATAAACAGAAGGACGATTTTTTTCGATGAAGTTTTAAGCATAGAGTTTATGAATTGTAGCTCCATGGTCTTAATTTTTCAATAAAATAAATTGTTATAGTATTGTGATGAATGAAATGAATGAGAGAAAGTTATGAATGAAATCCTGCTTTTATAGAGAGATCCAGGCGTGTTATTTTTTCTATGACGTCATTTGAATTTATTTCAGTTGTTTTCGATGAAGTTTTCAAATATAATAAATTATCGTAGTATTATGATAGTTTTAAAAATATTACCGTGGAATGTATTGCATTTTAGAGATATTTAAACCAGGCAATTTATATTTCAATTCCGTCATTTGAATGAAGTTCATTTTTTTCAATGAAGGTTTAAGCTTTCAAATATAATAAATCAATGTAGTGTTGTGATAAGTTTTAAAATATTACCGACGAATGTATTGCATTTTCGACTTTTTTAAATAAAATTGCATTAAAGTTGGAAAGTGTTTCATAATCAATGCTTTAAGCATGATTGATCTTTCTTGTTAATATTGATGATTACATTGAAGAGAAGGGTATGCAGTAATGCACAAACATTATTTATATAGAAATATCCATGTGTGAAATATTCCGAAATAATGTGAAATATGTGACATTCTTATTTTATTAAATATCTATAAATAAAAGTTTCTATGTGTGTGGTGTGGTCTCATCATTACGGGTGAGAACTGCTGTACCGAATTTAATGAAATGTTATGGGTAGACTTGGAATAGCTGCACTTAAAATTTAATTCATGTTTCGAGTCTCTAGGATTAGGGGTTGTCAAAATATCAATATTAAACGAACCTTCCATAGAGATAGCACTGTGCAGATGCTATTTTTTCCGCAAACTTATTTGACGAAAATATATAATTTTGCTTAAGAATGGAATCAAATCCTATGTGTTTATTCAGCATACGATTTTATTAAATATTTCCGATTTAAATAAGAAAGAAATGTATATAAAAATAAATTTTATCGGAATTTCATTTTTGACTGGATTATTTGTATCAATTACGGCCTTTGGGATTAAAAATTGAGGGGATTACTGATATTTTCAATTTCATATGTCATCTGTATTATGGCTCATATATTGTGTTTAGTCAATTGTTGAAACAAAATAAAAATGGTGTGGTTATACTTTCTATACCAATTTAGCTCTTTCAGTTTGACATATATTGATCCGATTTCATATTTTTTGCAAATTTGTTTACAAACGGGTCCAGGATGTTTTATTATTCAGATCAGCTGGTGAAGAGAATTTTGTATAGTGTGAACAGAGATTCGTATCCATATTTTTAAGAGAATTAAATATTTTAATAGAATGTTCTGAAGAACAATGTCATTTAGAATACTACAGGAATTTACACATATTTTAAATCACTAGCAATGTCGGGTATATCTGCTATTATCTATATAAATAACGTTGTAAGTTGCGCTTCTGCCTGTCTATAATTTCAGTACGGAAGAATTCACTTCTTTCCTTTATGTTAGAATTATTATAAAATTTCAAAAAGAAAGACTCCAAATATTAAAAGTTCATCAATTGTGAATTTTAAGTTTTTTGTGGTGTATATTCCGTACGAAGAACGGGAATACTGCTAACTTAATAAAAAAGAGAAGTAAGTGACATCTTATTCTGTTAAATATTTAATAATGACGAGTTTTTCATAATTAAAAAAAATATATTTTGTTAAATTTTCGAGATAACATGGTTTACGTTCCCATAATAATGGCTAGAAGGCGACGACACTTGAAGTTCTTATATAAGAGAAGAGTCACCGCACTCAAATTATGATGCAACATTCGAGTTTGTTACGCTATAATATACATTTATTTTGAAAATACTGAATTTTTGGAGGGATGATTTTTTTAACATTACGATATTTATGATTAGGATATACTTAGTAAATATTATATTTTGGATATATTTAGTAAATGTTATCTCACCAAAAACAAACTTGTAATAAAAGTCAAGTTCTTCAGCTTTACAAAGGTGTCAGTCATAAAAATCATTGAGAGGAAGAATTATTGTAATAATTATATTAAGTTTATAAAACTCCATGAGTGAAAAGTATAGAGAAATAAAATTTATTGGATATATTACGTAATAAACTTGGTAGATTTACCTAATAACGATATATAGAGATGATATATACGTAGTTCAATTTTATAGTCCTAAATCCTTTCACATCGTTTAAATACAATGCAGCAAGAAACTGCTTTGAATCAAAGAGGTAAATTTGCCAAGTTTATTAAGAAATACCTCTAATAACCTTTCTTCTCAATAATTTTTTCCCTCCTGAAATTTGGTAAACTCGGCAATAGTTCTTCATCTCAGCCATTTATATGACTTACACGTTTTCTAAAGGCTGAAGAACGTGGCCTTTTTTACAAGTTTGATTTTGGTTTATCAGTCAAATGACAAAAGTAGGATGTTACTAGCACCAACGATACCTAAATGTAATGATTAAAGCAGTTTGAAATTCTCAAGCATTTCACTCGTAGGAGATTTTTCTCCTCTCTAACTCTATAACGTAACTGAAAGTTTCCTATATACACTTCGCGGGCGGAGTGAAAGAGCTCGCGAATTGAGATTCGGGGGTTGAAGAGCATCAGTGAGCAAGGGACTGAGCACCAACAGCCATATTACGCCGTATAGCAGGTGCGACTTGAGTTCGTGATGTGAGCTCCAGCAGTTAGTGAGCGGCAGCGAACAGAGGGAGGCGAGCTGCAGGGACTGGCGGGTGTCAGAGAGCAGAGGCATGAGGCGTTAGTCCAAAATGTATACCAAAGAATCTCCTTGAGGCGCTTTCGAATACTGCTAGGCTTGCCGTGCCAATGTAGCCACGTGATGATTAGAAAAACGGGGGGGAGCAGGTTCTTTTCGCAGCTATATATCACCTGACTTCTTGAGAAGAGCACATTGCATTTTAAAGTAAATGCGTTTATCGCTTTCAAAGTAAATACATTAAGTATTTACTTTGAAAGTGATACTGATGAGAAATATGCTAAAATAGAATAAGATTTTTTCTATAAAACTCTTGATATTATCTTCATTCATATTTCTTTAAACGTATGCTGATTTAAAATTTCTTACATATAAATTTTATGATACATATTCTGCACAGTAAAAGTTAAGCCATGAATCATGAAGTAAGCTTACCATTCCGTTTCGATTAGTTCCGATACAAAAGGATATTTGAACTTTATAATTTTTCTAAAAAATGTCATTGATTTAATTTTAAAATATTAAGATTGTAACATTGTATGCTCAATGCATGTAATTAATATTTTTATTTTATATTTTTAAAGAAGATCCCGTTTCAGTATATTTAATAATATACATGTATTGCTTAATTTTGTTTGAGTCTTTGTGGATCCATTTCCTTTCTTTTATGGTATAGATATTACCGCAGAATTCCGTCGATCGGCCTCCTCAAATGAAACCGAAAATCATGAAAAATAAAAAGGGGGAATTACTCGGAACTTTAAGTTAAAGGAAACAAAGGTTATGTTTAGCAGTACATTTATTTTTCTCCGAAATTTGTCCGATGTTTATGGAGAAGGGGCTTATAAGCTTAAAATTAAAAGATTCCTTTCAACGTTTGCTTTAAAATAAAAAGAGGTAAATGTGTCATTTTGATGCGACTATAAATTTATTTATTTACAAAAGTACTCATAAAATTATACTTTATAATTTCTTTTAACATATGAATATCCCTTTCTTGAATAAAAACCATTTTTATTAAATCGAAGCTACTCCGCCATGGATTATTTTCCTTTCTTTACTCGTCTTTCTTTCCTGGGACAAGTTTTCCTCCGAACGAGACAACCTTATATATAAGATATTCTACGGACCTTGTATCAGACCCACATATGTAACGTGCCCGTACTCTGCGTGATCACTGGGACGGTTTGGGTAGAGACCGGAATCGAACTCAGGTTATCTGAGTGCAATCCCCGTGCCTTAATCACTGGGCTGTCCCGCTCCTACCTTACGCATTCGAGTAGGTCGGACGGTCAGGGTCGAAAGAAAGAAGGGCAAACGACAGGATTGGGTCGAATTGAAGAAAGGACCCGACACACGGACGCCAATGTACGGATTAACTTGAGAGTTTAATTAGTACAACCCTCTAGATTTAAGACCTTGGAGGAAAGCACGGGGAAAATGGAAATCGCATACTAAAGTTTAATTGAAGTGTTCCTTTCTAAGAGCGCTGCAAGCGTACCAGAGGAAAGCAGTATATGAGCATCGTCAGGAGGGTACACTTACGGCCAATCATAAGTAAAGTGGGTGACACCCCCACCCCCAAATCCAAGTAGTTGAAGTTAACAAAGTTACATAAAAATAAAATGTATCTGCCGCAAAAGCTAGATCCATATTTTGTCTGAAAAGTACCTGCATATCATATGTCACATTCAAACAAAAGTTACCGCCCATTTATATCTACTAAATACCAACCTGATATATATTAAATGATGTACATAAAGTATGGATTATAAATAAATACTACTGATTTTACAGTAAAAACATTTATATTAAATCCAAAAAAATTTGACATTTGCATTCCCCCCCCCCCCCCCAATTGAGTTCTGAACAATAAATACAAACATCAATATGAAAATTTAAGTGTGAATGCATTATGCAATGATCACAGATACCTCCCCCCCCCATGTTTTATTTTCTTAAACAATTATACAAAGGCATGTTGAGTATATTTCATTTGTAATACAGTTTCTATGTTCTATGATTTATCAAGGCTATTTCGATAATTCTGTGATTTATTATGGCTATTTCAATAATTCTATGATTTAGCAAGGCTGAAATTTGATTCATTAATACTTTAGATTAACTTAAAATAACATATCATGATGTAAGGAGTAATTTGTAACAGATTTTGTCTTTCTAACGTCTAATAAATGCACGATTCACGATCTCAACAAAAAAGGCAAATATTTATTTCACAAAAGTCTGTAATAAAATTATGCTTAAAACACAAGGTTCAGTGATGAATAACAAGTCATTCAGGCAATATTAAACATGAATTAAGAGTACTTTTCTCAAGATATAAGACTATTCGTACAGATATAGCAACATTCGGCGCTACACCTGCTATGTGTTACAAAAATGTTAAAATTGCATGCATAAAATAAGACAAAATAAAACATAAATTACCATTTATGAAGTCCTGTTTTCAGTAGTCATTTTAATCCAAGTGGACAAGTATTTAAATTATTTTTTTTATTTAAAAATATGAATTTTTGAAAGTCACTTCTGTAACTTTCATACACTTTCATACATTCGGAGTAATTGCAGATCCCCCGCGGCTGACGTCACGCATCCCATGATTCCTAGATGTCCGAGCCTTGTTTTAGATAGCCTTGATTCAACTCATCTAAAAAAACACTGTAAAATTATTAAAAAGTGCAAAAAAAAATTATATTTTTCTTTTAAAATTGAGACCAACTTTGAAAAATGACAACAAAAAGTGTGAAAATGAGGATATTTCGTGTCCTCATTTAGCTTTAAAAGAAAATGACTATATTGTAACCAATCCCTGGGGCATTTATATAATAAACCCTCTCGTTGTTCACTGTAATAAACTCTATGATTTATTTTCGTGAATTAACAAAGTATAATTTTAACTGCAATGGTAACTGTTTGGAAATACGATTGTATATTGTATTGAAAAATCTAATATCGATACATGGAGAGTTTCAGGATCAATTTTGAAGGCTTTTAACATGGCGGATAAACAGGTAAGTTGGAATTTTGCATTCATCTTGCTTACCACAAAGAACCCCTATTGATTTTAGAATGGAAGAGCACTTGAAAGGAAACGAAGGTTATATATTATGTGCTATTATCGTACTCTGTAAGTGTCTGATGAAAATTTCCATTGAACATTTTGATACTTTGTCTATTGCTGAGATGCAACTATATTAGGCTGTCGAATCTGTCATAAATAATGTAATAATAGCTGTTAGTATTTTTTTTTATCTTAATTCTTATTTTAGAATGCCATACGATAAAAACCGCATGATCGTTTTTCTGTTTATTTTACGTTTCTGTTTGTTTATATCTTGTTTTTATTTTGTTTTATTCGCGTGTATTTTATGCACCTGGCGTTTGCATAAATTTAAATTTTGTTGTTGAATTGTTTTCGGCATTGCAAGTCCTTCTTAATTTTTTAGTGTATGCTTCGATAGATTGCTTTATTAATTATAATTTTATTTAGCTTATTTTTGTTTTTTATTTACTGTTTTAATTATTTCTGGTTTTGTTATAAGACAAAGTAAACTTTTTCTCTGAATTATTGAAATAATGTCTAATTGTTTAGAAAATATCTAATCAGGTTACGTTACTTAAATTATAATGACTAAAGAGGGAGAAATTTCGCTGATCTAACTTAAGTTTCACTTCTATTTTCCAATAACTATTTTGACCAATTTCAAAACAATTTCTAATTTGGTTATTGTTTTAGTTTTCTTTCTAGAATAGATCATAAATTTTTGCGAATTATGTGATGGTGTTTTATAATTTCATTTAAGGAACTTCATGCTCCCTTCAAATTCCTTTTGTTATTATTGTAATATACAGTTTTTCAGTTTTATTTTGTATAATTTAATCCAAAATCATTGAAATTGCATGTATGGATATAAATTTATTCTGAACCTTTGAATTTGATTTGCTCATGAGTTGTGTAAACATATGTCTAAAATTACAAAATATTGTTTAATTTTTCTTCAATATGCATTATTTTTACATTTTTTTACTTTCCCTTCAATGTACATAAGAAAAGTACTGTGGTGGCACATTTGAAAGTATTTTTTTTTTTTTTTTGACTTAGTTTGAATCAAAAAGGATGTGTTTTTCATATACATGTATAATTGACTCAATTTTAATGTGCTCTGTGATATTAGAAGAATACAGAAAGTAATGACGAAGAAATATAATTATATTAAATATAAAATCCATTGGTTTTGTTTTTTAATTTAAAAAGTTTTATACAATTTTTAGTGCATTTTTAAAATCTGATTTTTCTATATACTCACCCCGAAATTTTGTATGTTATGTATATGATACTAATAAGAACTTAAGGGAGGTCAAATTGATATTTTAATGCATTTTTTTAAAGGGATATCAAAATTGAATGGTATCTCTAAGTTATGTTGTGTTCTAGGATTTAAAAATCAATAAGCAGCACCAGGGACGGATTGGGCTAACAGGACACCGATCAAATGCCCAGTAGACTGCCAGGTACTGGTCAAGGGCTGATAAACGATTTCAAGTTTGTTACTGAAAATTATCTCTATTAGAGAAAACTGGAACTTTGGTAAGAGCCAACAATTGGGTCTTTATTCCCGAAAACCACATGCTACTATTAAATACTAACACACAATGTAGCTGTTTGGCTTTTCAGCTGCTGCAAACATACTTAAAAACTCTGTATTGGGAAAATGGGCCTGGGACAAGACTACCTGGAACTATTCTAGGTGGCCTTGAAAAGAAACTGCAAATAGAATAGTAGGTAGTAATCTTGTTGTAACTTTAAGCACTGCTGACTAGAGTATTCTAGTCCCAATAAATTTCTCATTAAGCATTACGGATGGATGGAGAAATGGGTTATTCTTATAGTCCTATGTTCTGTCGAAGATATTGAACTTTCATCAATTAGTCGTCATGTTCATTGATTTAGACACATTTTCGTTAATTTGGCAACATTTAAATATGTCGCCAAATTCATTGTCAAAATCTCGCCAAGCATTATGCATGGAGAAATAAGTTATTCTTATAGCAGATAAATGACTATTGGCATCCAAATTCAAAAGTATTACCCAAAGTATCTTTTCTGATGACTGGAATGAGCTAGATCCACGGGTATGATGTCACCAATTTATCGCATGATATTACATATGAAAAGTGAACGTATTATATAATAGTTAATATTTTTTTGTGATTTTTTGATAAATTTAGTTGAAAAATGTGAAATATCTCGAACTGTTCATGCTAGCATTCTAAAGTTTGTGTCAATTGGTTTCTAATTAAAAATTACATAAAAAATGACTATTTATGTAACTTTATTAAAGGTTTTGATTTTTTGATAATTTTTTCAAAATTTCACTCGAAAATTTAGGGGGTCTTGAACTTTCGATTGTGTATAAAAACAATAGGCTTCCAGTATTTTAGAATTGTAATTTTTGTACCAAATTTAGTTTGAATCACTCCATTCGTTCTTAAGACATCGTCTCTACACATACACACACATATATCATTTAAAAAATGTTTGATTCATGTTCAGGGATACTTGTTTGGGGTATCAAAAAATCGGATACATTGAGATAAAGAGAAAGTTATCACATTTTTAATTTTTTGGGAAGGAGAAGTAAAAGACCAAATTTTTATTTTTTTTTTAATTGTAAGAAAAGTAATAAACAACACACTTGAAAAAATTTTCCTCTAAATATAGGAATAATAACATGTGCATTTATGGTTGATTAGGAAACAAGGGGGTAAAAAATGTATGGGTATGGAAATAAAAGAATTAAAATATTTTTAAAATAGGGATCATTTTAGACATTAAGAAAACTAAGATTTTTTTTCATTTGTTCAGTCATTAAAGTTGAACAAACATATCTGAAACACTGCTTTTAATTATGGAGCCTTTTATGATAAACATAGAAAAACATGCTTATTTCCTATTTATTTTTATTTTGTTATTATTATTTTACCCCCTACCAAAGAAGCTTGGCAGAAAAGCTTGTATGTGAGTGGGGCCCCCATATGTGTGAGTGGAATAGTTCTGGTGGGATTCAATGCCTGCTAGGTTCATTAAAAGAATTTGCTCAGTAATGGGGAGATGTTAAAAATCAAAGATATGCTTTGTATAAAAAAAATTTATATTTAAAAAAAAAAATTATATTTCTTCAATAGATGGGTTTATGAAATTATTATTTTATGGAGTAATCTGATATATTTAGGAGCTGCTGAAAAAAATGAATGTTGGATGGTGCATCAATTTTAGTATATCTCAATATAAAAATTGGAGAGGTTTAAAATGCACAAAAAGTATATATTTTTTAAAAATTCATTAAAATTTGTCTATTCATTATATGGACTTAATTCAAAGTTTGAAAAAGAATTTTTTGATCTTTCCGATTGTGTCAAGATGGAAACTGTGTGATAATATTTTATGTAGCTGAGGAATTAATTTGTGTAAATATCGGTCTAAATTAGGGTACAACATAAAATAATTAAAAAATTAATTCAAAGTTAAAAAATAACACTAAGGTATACCTCTGTATGTTGAGAAGTACCTGTGTACTAAATTTCACAGTCGTATGACACTTAGATTTCCTGCTATAGACTAAGCACAGTCATCTTCCTTTATTAAGTAAGGTTTTTAGGGATATCAGTGTTTTATTTAAATGGTAAATAATTTTTTATCATCAAACTTATTTAGGTTATATCAAAGAAGCTTATTTAGGATTGATTACTCTCTCACAGTAAAAAGGTGTATGTAGGGCATAAAACACTGACATATTAGGATGTAGCGGTTCATGTTTTCTGTGCCTGTGCAGTGAACCAAAGGTGTATTAAGCATCTGCAAAGCTGGTTTGCTGAAGCTGCATATGCACTTGCTCAGCGGGTGAAGATGTTTACATACTATATTTACAATTTTCTACAGAATCACAGCTACATATAAAATTTCATAGTGATACATGCATTTATTAAGTACTTGTATATCACAGATGTGGTAAGCCAAAGAGTATCCTATAGCAGAACCCTTCTTTTACATCACATGCCAAAGGTCATTTTATCGCCAGTTCTGGTACGCTATTCTTGGAACTCCTGCAAAAGAGGAGGGAGAGACTAATTGTTTTTAATCCGCGATATTGTTTATGAAGACCGATTACATATATCTGTAAAAGTAGTAAATTCATTACATTATATAAGGAAAGTCATGTGTTGCCCACATCAGATTTTTTTACAATACAATCAACATTTTTGCTTCTAATATTTTTTTTATTGGGTGAATTAATTAGAGGTTATGAATGGTATGTTTATTAGTACAATGTAGTGGAAAATTTTGAATGCCGTATGTTGGAACAAGGATAATAAAATTTAGAAAAGTACACTTCTTGAGAGCTAACAATTCTTGACAGGTATCACTTATTAAAATTGGATGAAGTATTTATGAGTTTGTTGATATTCATCTTCCAAGACGATTAATACATAACAAAACTAACGGATCCATGGGGGCTAAAGCCCCCCAAATTAAATAGTCTGCACTAGATGAAATGACGTTTTTCCCATATTGTACCTATACAGGGTGTCCCAAAAAGATTGAAACATGCTTTAATTCTTTGCCCATAAGTGGGCAATGTAAATTGCAAAAATGTTAAAAGTAAGGTAGGAAATAAGACTGCATTAATGAAATAGTCCTATTAATTTTCAAAAAGTTACTTTTTACATTTTTATACGACCCCCTTAGACAAATTTGATCAATCAGAAAATTTTTATTTTTAATGCAACAAGATCATTAACAAAAAGCCGCATAACTGTATGTTTAAAATTGAGCAAGTTATATTTAATTGAAAATTGGACATTGTGAATGGGGACCATATATCAAATTAGAAATGTAAATTTGTGACATATCACAAAAAAGATAAAACTGGATAATACATAGGAGACGCTTTTGCAAATTCTGCATAGGCTCACGATGTAATCACGGATTCTTAAGTACTTTTCATATTGAGACATGACATTTTTTATTTGAAACAATTAAAATAAGTAAGCAAATGCAAGTATGTATTTGATTTTGAAATTTAACATAATTTTTCAAAACGAAGAATAGAACTCAGACGATTTTTTTTCCTTTAACTCTAATTTAGCCGTTTCAAATGTTTATAGTAAAATAATTTTAAAAAACTGAAGAATGAAATGCAGATGATTTATTTTTTAAATTTACGTATTTATTCCCAGTATTATTTTTATTCGATACAACTAAACTTTTTTTTAATATTATACCAAAATAAAGAAGATTAGGAATTATTCAGTGAATCGTCAGCATGCTTAGTTCTGAATTGACGAATTAAGAACATGTAACTGGTTGTGCACTATGGTATTTTTAACAAATAACGAGCTTTTGAAATTAACAATGATTTATGCTCTATGTTATAAAAATACTGCAGAAACTGCTGGATTTTGGATGGCGATATCCAAACTTGCTTGAAAGTTCACGTACATTTGTTTATCGGATGATGAGGAGATTAAGAACTACCGGTTCATTTCATCCAAGACCTGGCCCTGGAAGAAATCATTTGTACATTTTTTAATCCTTTGTTAATTGGAAAATTGTTATGTAAATTTGCATAATTGCTACTCAATTTTGATTAGCAGTTTCGCTAATCATTTTTAACACTTTACAACAAAGTTGAAAAGTGTTTATGACTTTGTTTATTCTGTCTGTCTGTCTGTCCGTTAGCACGATAACTGCCGTAAAAATGACTTAATCAAAATGAAATTTTAGTATGTTGTTCAGACGGTCTGTAGAACCTATGGGAATATAAATGAATAATATCACCCAATTAGTTTTGGATTGAACCCGGGTCGAAAAAATGAAATACATTGAGCCCTATGGGACCTAATTTTTCAAACATTTTTTAAGCGGATTTAAAATTCACAAATTGCTTCGAAAATTTTAGGTAATATTCAAATTGTTCCATAAAATATATAAAAAAAAATTCAGCGAAATATATTCAGTAGTTTTTTAAATAAAAATTAAAATAATAATTACACCTCTTATATGAAACGATCACGTGACCATGATATGAAATGATCACATGACCCACTTCAAAATGATATATGGCATCCATCTTGTTTCAAAATCATGATTTTTTTAAGTTCTTTTTAATTCATATTGAGTGTTGTATCCGTCCTAAAACTACTTTATTTTTGCTTAAATTCTGTGCATCTACATACGGAAACAACGCAATGACAATATATTTGAGCTTAAATGCACATCTAAATTTGATTATTTCTACAACTAAGCCTATTTTTCACCTATGTAAAATGTAAACAGCAAAATATATAGAATGAGTTGTAGTAGAATTCCTGTATTTTTTTAACACAAAATAATTTAGTCCATGGAGTCTGCATGGCTGACATGAATGAAATATTAATTGATTTCATAAAGAGAAGGACGATTTTTTTCGATGAAGTTTCAAGCATAGAGTTTAATTTTTTGTAGCTCCATGGTCTTAAACAAAATGTTTAATTAAAATAAATTATAGTATTGGGATGAATGAAATGAATGGGAGAAAGTTATGAATGAAATCCTGTTTTTATAGAGAGATCCAGGCGTGTTATTTTTTCTATGACGTCATTTGAATGAATTTCAGTTGTTTTCGATGAAGTTTTTAAATATAATAAATTATCGTGGTATTATGATAATTCTAAAATTATTATCGAGTAATATATCACATTTTAGAGATGTTTAAACCAGGCAATTTATATTTCAATGCCGTCATTTGAATGAAGTTCATTTTTTTCGATGAAGGTTTAAGTTTTCAAATATAATAAATTAATGCAGTATTGTGATAAGTTTCAAAATATTACCGAGGAATGTATTGCATTTTAGACTTGTTTAAATAAAATTGCATTGAAGTTGGAAAGTGTTTCATAATCAATGCTTTAAGCATGATTGATCTTTCTTGTTTAATCCTTATGGAGAGCCCTGTCAAGAATTTATTCAAACTCCATACAACAGTGAGCAAGAACGGAGGATAAGATATCACTAAATTCATGCACTTCCCAAGTTTAAATATGGGAATCAAAACTGAAACTGGGTTAATCCATTCCAAAATTATGGATTAATTGGCCGAATTATAGGGCTTTACTGGATAGGCCATTTCATGATATCCAAAGACATAATGATGAGCTTTTTAATAAATCCACTTTATTAAAAATATCATTATATGTCTTTGGTTTTTTATTTAATCTATTTAACTGACCTTTGCATCATTTAAAATAAGGTATCTTCTAATTCAGATTTCAATAACTCTTTGAACATGTTCCTTTTTAAAGAAAACTAGATCAATGTAAATACACACAAATAACACAATAATGCAGCATACAGCTGTTTCGAGGATATCCCCTTCATCAGTGCAAGAGAACCAACAAACTAAGTTCAAACGAAGAACCAACAAAATTCAAAAGAGGAATGAGCACAAAAGAAGCAAAAAGGATTATATACCCAAGACCTGGATTAAGAGAGAGCCAATCAGAAAAATTCATGAAGAACAGTCTAGCCAATCTGAAATGAGAAGTAACACACAAGATTGGTGTTCTGAATGAGTCGGACGGCCTGGGTCTTCCACACAAGATTGGTGTGGCCAACGGCCCTACCGTGCTGAAAACACCGGTTCTCGTTAGATCACCGAAGTCAAGCAGCATCGGGTGTGGTTAGTACTTGGGTGGGTGACCACCTGGGAACACCGCGTGCTGTTGGCATATTTCGGGCACGGTAGCCCAGTGGTTTGCGCGCTGGATTTGCACTCTGCCACAACTGCCACCGTGTTCATGCGGAGTACAATCACGTTAAACATGTGGATCCGTAAGTCCTTCCGAGAGGTTGGTGGTAGGGGAAAGGAGGGTACGGTCCCTGTAGATGCCTCCCTCACTGGGTTCCAGTCTAAATTGGGTGGCACTTCCCGGCCTTCCAAACGGTTACCTTACACCTTTCTGGTAGGTCGGACGGTCTGGGTCTCAACATCAACAACACAAGATTGGTGTGCACCAAAGCACGACAGGAATATCCCGGCAATATAAATCAAGTCTGAACAAGAATAAATGATACCCAACTAGACAAAACATTGGTTAAAATAACACATAAGAGCCCCAAAGGAATAGAAAGAAGAAAGAGGAAAATTTGCAAGGCACTCTGCCAGAACACTGACAAAAATGGAGTACTGAACAAGTCATTAAGTAAATTACTAGAATTTTTCTGGATGGTGAATGCTCCCCCTTTCTTCTTTCTATTTCTTTGGGGCTCTTATGTGTCATTTTAACACATTTTTCATCTTGTTGGGTCTTATTTATTCTTGTTCAGACTTGATTTGTCTTGTTGGGATATTTCTGTTGTGCTTTGGGTACACACCAATCTTGTGTGTTACTTCTCATTTTGAATTGGCTGAACTGTTCTTCATACTGCTTTCGGATTTGCTCTCTTTTAATCCAGGTTGTAGGTTTTTAATCCCCTCTGCTTCTTTCTTTTGTGCCTATTCCTCTTTTGAACTTCGGGTTTGTTGGTTCTTTTGCACTAACGAAGGGGATCCAGCATATCCTCAAAACATCTGTATGCTGCATTATTGCATTATTTGTACTTATTTATGTTTCTTTAGTTTTCTTTATCCTTTGCACAAAGTGTATTTTACTTATTGGTGTACCTTTTTGTTTACTGCAGTTGATGTGTGTCATATAATATAAATTAAATCTAAGTGTTATAAAAGATTGTTGAATTTTTAGATAAATTTCATTTTGTCAGAATTGAATTTATAGAATTATTACAAATTGTATTGCTGTACTAATAAAGACTTTTTGTTCCTACAGTATGTATATTGTATATAATTTTTTTTTCAGATAACATTATATAGTACTTTTAACTCCAAAAGTTGTAAGAAGTACATATCCGTATGACTTCATAACTTCATATATTTGTAAGGAGTTGCATTATCTTGTTAAATGTGTAACAGATGAGTGAGGACATCCCTTCAAGCAATGCCACCAATATACAAAAGATGGAAAATGTAAAGATAAGATTTTATACTGAACTGTTAATGTTTTAATTTAATTATTGTTTCTTCCTTTTTTTGTTAATAGAAACACATGCTGGGCAATGACCAAAAATCTGTGATCACTGCTAACATTGTTTTTCACTTTTTATGATTGTTAGGTAATTATTTTTACTTCTATACTTGGCAAAGCTGTGCACAGTAATAATGTTATGTATGTGTACAGTTCACATTTGTTAAGGTGATAAATCAGTATAGAGAAAATGAATTGACTAGCTTTGATTATTAATAATTGTCTCTCTATATTAAAAAATAGTAGCTGATAAATGACTGCTTGACAAATTTCTTTTTTCTCGAATTTCTCTGCTTTGTATTGTTAAAACTGTAGCATACAAAAATATAAAATTTGTAACACTTGTAGAGAAAGGTTTGGGGAACACGCTGAAATAAACCGGTTTTCAATATACATTGTAGTTTAAGAATTATTTAATGTCAAAGTCAAAGACAAAATATTTGAGCTGTGAATTCGCATTCTGGATAGACTAACGGTAGCAAGATCACAGATTTTTGCAGGCAGGTACTTGCATAGATGAATTTTTGCAGGACGGAGCCCTTTTTAACACTTTACAACATAGTTGAAAAGTGTTTATGACTTTGTTCATTCTGTCTGTCTGTCTGTCCGTTAGCACGATAACTGCTGTAAAAATGACTTTATCAAAATGAAATTTTAGTATGCTTTTTATACGGTCTGTGGAACCTATGAGAATATAAATAAATCATGTCACCCAATTAGTTTTTTATTGAACCTAGGTTGAAAAAATGAAATACATTGAACCCTATGGGACCTAAATTTTCAAACATTTTTTAAGCACATTTAAAATTAACAAATTGCTTCGATATTTATAGAAAATATTCACATTATCTCATAAAATATATAAAAAAATTTCAGTAAAATATGTTAGGTAGTTTTTTAATTAAAAGTTATTTAATATAGGGGGAAAAACGAATTTAATTAAATTCTGACTTTTGCGATATCCTCCAGAAAGAAAAAAATAGATATATTATATAATAAATATCTTTCCAAGAGTTTAATTATTTTGTATATGAGAGAGGCTTCACATTTTAAAAATAAATTTGGTAGATAGCAATTTTTCAAATTTTTTTTTAATTTTATATAACTTTTCATGATATACTTATTTGATGGCATTTTTAATGCACTTTCCCACGTCCTAGAGAATTAAAATTTGGTACACAGCTTAAATTTGTAGAATATTTTATTCTACAACAATTTGGTGGATCTTTAAATATAGATCCTACATTCTTTTCGAAATGGCCTGCAAATAATCCCCGTTCACTTCTATAAATCGTTGTAATATTGTTAAAAATTCTGATGTGGACAGCACATGTCTTTCTCTGCAGACTCATATTCACGTTCTCTTTATTTCTTTAATAATGATTTCAGTGTACCTGCACAAAATAACATCCATAAGTATTTTAAATGACATTGAATTTGTACGTTAAACTTAAATTTGGTTCTCATTTGATAGATAGACTTATTGTCAAAAGTGGCGTAGCAAAAACGCAAAAAAATAAACTAAAATATCTCAAGAACGGCTAGTCCTAGAGTAATGGGGTTAGTCTTATTATTTTTGTTATCAAAAATCACGTATAAAATAGGAATTTAATTGATATAATTGAGAACACGTAGTCTTTTACTTTTATATTTAACGATTTTTGCGGGCCATTTCGCAAAAACAGCCCGTTCCTTTTTTCCGAATCGTACTAGAATAACCTACAAGTGATTTATGTAACAAATTTTGTTAAATTTGGTATATAAATCACTTGTAGGTTATTGAAATATTATACACCAAATTATGTTAAATTTGGTCCATTAGTTTTTAGCTAGAGTGGATAAAGGCAATTTCTGCCGGCCATTTCGCAAAGAAGGCAAATTCTTTTATTACGAATCATACTATAATCAAATGAACATCAGGGTTCCCCACAAAAAACTAACCTACCAAATTTTATTAAATTCGGTCCATTAGTTTTTCAGTTAGAGTGGATGCAATATCCTCATAGACACACAGAAACACACACGGACGTCTTCCTAAAAATAGTTTTTCGTGTTCTGGAAGTCCCAAAACGTGTAGATCCTTCGAAAATTCGAGTTCCAATCTTCGGCACAATTCCAATACTTTGAAAACATACATACGCACACACATATTATCTGTGTACCTGTAGTATCTGTGTATCTAAATTCTGTGCCTACACAATTACAATAGTTGTGATTTTAAGTGATCCCTAAACTTTTATTATTTCTTCAACGAAGCCTATTTTTAACTTATGCTGAATGCAAATATCTCAAGCGATTGTAAGGTGAGTTACATAAGAATTGCTGAATTTTTTTCACACAAAAGTATTTAGCTCTGTAGTCTGAAATGCAAGTTATATGAATGAAATATTCATTGATTTTGCATAGAGAATCAGATGATTTATATTTTGATACAGTTTTAAATATTTAAGTATAATAAATTACTGTAGTACTGTGATAATGTTAAAGATATCACCACTGAATGTATCATATTTTAGAGATTTTTAAGTGAAATGGCATTTCAGTTGGAAAGTGTTTCATAATCAATGCTTATGCATGATTGATCTTTCTTGTTTTAATTTCAATGTAGTTTACAAGATATTTTACTTTTTATGTGCTTCTGAAGTGAAAAAGTTCTTTTGTATCAGCATGCCCATAGATTTTATCTATCTTGTACCGCAAAAACTATTGCATACAAAAATATGAAATTTCGTACAATTATAGAGAAATAATAGGATAACACTATGAAATAAATAGTTTACCGATTTAAACTTTAGTTTGGCTTAAGGGTGAGCGTCCGTAAATCTTCTACCCTATCTGTGCTTTGTTAACTTTCGCAGAACACGTTTTTCACCAAAATTCTGCTCAAGCAGTTGCGAAATATTTTCTGAAAAATAGAATGCAATGCTTAGATTATATTAAAACTAAATTTAATACTCAATAAAATATAGAATATATTTCTTATTGTAATCCAAAATATTTTTGGTGCTGCCATCTGTTGTCATAATTTAATTCATACTGACTATTTTTATTTTGTAATGAACATTTTAAAATGTCTATTCCTTCTAATACAGTATTAAATACAACAGATCATATATAAAAATGCCACAATCACGAAAAGGTAATTGAACTTGGACTTGAAGACAAGGCTGCAGTCCTCGGTGAAGTACATTCAGATCCCCTTATCAAATTTATAGAATGAGAAATTACCTTTGTTTGTGGCATTATTATATATGATCTGTTGTTGTATTTAATACTGTATTAGAAGGAATAGACATTTAAAAATGTTCATTAAAAAATAAAAATAGTCGGTATGAATTAAATTAAGACAACAGATGGTAGTACCAAAAATATATTGGATTAAAATCAAAAATATATTCTATATTTTATTGAGTATGAAATTTAGTTTTAATATAATCTAAGCATTGCATTTTATTTTTCAGAAAATATTTCACAACTGTTTGAGCAGAATTTTGGCGAAAAAGTACTGAACTTTATTCTAATTTTTTAATGAGTATAATAAATGTATTAGTTATTTATGATAAAATACTTATTAAATGTCAATAACGTTTTGAATATATTCTATGATGTGCAAGCACTGGGTATAGAAAATTCTGGATTCCAAGAACTTAAAATTGGATCCCATAAGAAAAAAAACAGGGTCTCATAAAAGTGGGTCCGCGTACCTACTAACCTTAAAAGAAAATACTGTAAATTTTAATGATATTATATTTTAGAGGTAAAACAAGATAAGGAAATTTGAAGCTTAAGAAATTTTGAGAATTTTTCCTTTTAATTGCAGTCACTGAAACATAATTTAACTTTTCTGCATAAGAAGTAATAATTGTTCACAAAGGTTTTATTAATTTATTTTTATTTTTTGTTATTGTTTCATATATATTGTCACTTTAAAAAAAGAATTATTTTTGGGTGAACGTCACTATAGTATATACAAATTTATGATTTGATAATCTGAAATAATATTAGTAAAAAAAACAGCCTTTAGGTTCAAAGCACTACATGACGATATTAACTATAAGAATCATCTTACTATTCCACGATAGCTAATTCTTATAATATTTGGTAAATTTTGCCAAATATTTCTTTTGAATTAACCAAAACATGAAAATAAGCAAGTTTAGTTTGCCTGTTATGCAATAATTTGAGGATAGAGATGGATGGAAAAAGATGGTTGTGGACTTTTGGCAATGCATGTCAATACAAAATGAATTGCACAATCGCACTCTTAAGTGAAAAATTATTTCGTGAACAAATTTTAAATTGTAAGGAAAGCCATGAACTGGCCACATCAGATTTTTTATGAAACAAATACTTCTTCAAATTTAGATTTATATTTTTGTTTCTATTTTTTATTGGTTCCAACATGCATGGAGGAAAATTAAACTGGATGGAAAGAGACCGTGATTGAAAGTTTCATACTAATATGACATCAGGCAAATGTTTAAAGATAAACATTGTTTCATATTAATGTTATATTTCATATATAAATTTCTTAATGTTTAAAGATAAATATTGAATTTTAAAAATATTAATATATTTAAATCTTATGACAGAGAATAATGCAATATTTCATAAAAATATCAATATAACACAAAAAAAACATGAACATTAATGGATTACAATCTGTAGGATTCATGGCAAGATGAAGTCAAGACTGATGATTTCATTTTGCTATGAAAGTTTTATTAAAGAAAAGCAAATAAGAAATAAGTTTTACATTAAGGTAAAAAGAAGATATTAAATCATTAATCACAGATAGAACTTTTGCTCTTCTCTGGTATTTTTGTTTGACTGATAATATGAACATTTAAGTGTTTAAGTTAATTGATGGAAACATCGTTTTCAAGCAAATGAGCAATGCCGTCTTAGCGCATGGGCGAACCCGGCTTTTGCCCAGAAGAGGGGGGGGGGGGGAAGGGCCTCAAAACCCAACTTGGCGACAATATTGGTGATTTATTTGGCTATTATTTTCACTCATTTGTTTATATTGTATATATTTTATAATTGTTTATTTGGCAACAGTAGTACAGTAATTGGCAACCTGCCAAGTTAAAAGCGTAAACAGTAGGACACATAGACGTACAAAGAGATCAAGCAAATTACTTTTCTTTTACTCCTGTTTACTACTTGCCACTACTACTTAGGAACTTATCAGCAAAACTGCTTGGCAACACTAAATCTCAACTTTTGTTCTGGATGCATTACATAATATAATATGCATGTATATGTTTTTTTTTTCACGCATGTTGTTTTGTTTTCGATTATTTTTTCCTTGTCAAGTAAATGTTTCCATAATGCATTTTAGTAATGTACCAGTTTGTACTATGGATTTAATTCGATTCCACTGATGACAGGGGTTTTTATGCTGATCACGTGGTTGGGGTGAAATCACGGGGTAAGGATTTTTGTATGTTTTAATCCCTTTCTTTTTATTTCCTTTTAATTTTTTAATAAGATTTTAATAATTCCAATAAGATGGGATTGTTGCCACTTATCAAAGGTGCATATGGGGGGGGGGGGGGGCACGCAGAGGCTATTTTCTATAAAAATAGTGTCAGATTCCCTCGCGAAAAATATAAATTTTGTTTAATAAATTTTGGTTCTATAAAATTCTATCCATTCTTTCTATTTTGCTCTTGTTCATAAAATAAAATTAACAAAAATCAAATAACTAGTATAGTGGGGTACATATATACCCCACTATACTTTTTCTTTTATAATTATCATTTTTTTCGAACTTTATCATGATTTTGAAATATAGTAGTAATTATTAATGACTAGTATTTTTTATAGTAAGCTAGTGATCAGCATTTAGTGACTAATTATTAGTTATAAAATTAATAATATATATAGTGATCACTATTGGTGATTAGTCTATCAAAATTGAAAAAGAATTATTCCAGTGACATTTTGATTTTGCATTTGGAAGGCCAACAGAAATTCAAGGTTCAAAGTTTCCTTCCTATAATCGACTGTCTAACGTCCAGGGATGTATCTACAGTGGTCGGTGGTGGTCGGGGTTTCCACCACTCAGAATTTCCGACCACCACTCAATTGCCGACCACCACTGATCCAAAAAATTTACATATTATAATTACATTTAAAAAAAGTTATATTCAATTTTATCAAATGGTTTTCTTTAATATAAAAGTATGCAATACTAATACTGTTTGTGTGTGCGAATTAACGTGAAGCGCGTTTCGAAATTTTATATTCTCAATTATAATTGTTCTGGAAAATTAACCACCACTCACATTTCTCTAGATACATCCCTGAACGTCTAACTTAACAAAATGTCTTGAAGAGTATGAAGTAATTTTCAAGAGATTTGAATTTTTCGAGAGGATTCACGACTTGGAAGAGATAAAACAGCATAGTGAAAATTTGGCAGCCTATTATAAAAATGATATCGACAAGGAAGAGCTTATATTTGACAGCATCCATCTCAAATACTACATAAAGGAAGAGGTAAAACTCTATGAGAAATGTACCGATATAAACCATATGAAAATCAGTAGAAGGAGCGGGAAAAAATGGAGTATGTCATCCATAATTCTGAAGAGAAGGACAGCAGTTATAATCTGAAGAGGACGACTTTCAACATCCCACTTTTGTGTTATGATTTGCATACCAGTACAAGACTTCTTCTTTCCGCCTTACTCAATGTTGAAATCGCCATGCAGATTTTTCTGACAATGATGGTTATTAACACAAGTGGGGAGCGACGTTCCTCGATATTAAGGTTAATCAAAGATGATAGAATGAACACAATGACTGAGGAGAGACTGAACTATTTAAGCATTATGAGCATTGAAACAAGGTGTTGGAGGGGATTGATTTTAGTGATATTATAAAAACTTTTGCACAAAAGAAATGCAGAAAGGCAAATATTGTGTAGCAAGTTTCTATATCTCATTCTCATGTATTGCAATCTAATTTACAGCTGAAGTAAAATGCTTTGTTATGGAGTAAATACATTTATTTAGTCCGTATCATAAAACATACACATGTTGGGTGAAACAATTAGTTATACAACGAGCGATTTTCGACTGAAATGTTTCTTGAAAAAAGGCATGTTCTTGCCCGCTCCCCAGGTCCCCCTTCCCAAAGGAGCAACAGGGGCCTTGTGAATTACTGTGCCTGGAGCCTCAACACTTGTTAAAATGGCTCTGCAAATGAGGGAGGAATGAACGAACTTAAAGGAATTTTACTCCCAATTATTATATTTGTAAATATTGGTTTTAGGGCAAAAATTCTTAGAATTCACATTTCCGGAACTAATTTTGAACTTCGTAAAAAAAAAACTTATAGTAATTTATGGGGAAGAAAGGAGAGAGCACAATTCAACAATCTTCCAGTCTTTGTCTCCTTTTTTTTTTCAAGAGGGGGAGTAAGGAGAATGTTTTGCTTCTTTCTTTTCTACTTTTGATTCCTGTAATGAAGGTGTTGATTTTGGGAGAAAAGAAACTTAGAAGAAAAGAAGTAAAAACATTCACAATCCATAATATTTTGATCATATTCCTAACAATCTTAATTGAAATCTATTATATAGATAGTTTTTATTTCGGGCATTTAAAAAAAATAACAGCAAAAACAATTACGGAGGTTTGAAGAAAATAATTATCCATAATTAGGCCAATCTCAATTTGGCGAATTTGATAGTTTACTCGTCAAATGAAACATTTTATTGCAATTTGGCACAATGGCAATTGGCAGTGAGAACTCTGATTTGAACTATGCTTCAAATGTTAATGGTATCAGAATACTATAAAAGAAAATCCCTTCTCTCTAATTGTCTATTTATCTGTCTATTTGTTCCACTTGGCTCTACATTTTAACAAACCAAATACCAAATAAAATAATTAGAATTTGGTTATAAACAAAATTAAATGCTAATTACCTAGCAGATATCTCACTACAAAGAACACAGAACTCGTAGACAAAGCACATAAGATTGCTGCATCACAAGTCATTTGAAATAACTGATGTAACAGCCAGTCACTAGAAAGAGATTTTCACTTAAATATTTGAAATTAGAAATAAATTCTTTATACATATGAATTGATATCACTAGTTCTTGAAAAATGTGGGAATTTTCTATTGACCTTTGGTTAGTTTCGCCTGATAATTGCATTAAATAGTTATGTTATACGACTAGTTTCTGCATGGAATATTTTTTGGATATTTTATGTTACCATTAATTATTGGATAAAAATGTTAGAATAATAGAACTTTATTGATATGCTTACATATATGTTGTTTGGCTTATGCATCTCTTGTAATTTTACATTTATATAAAATTAAAATTTATTACTATTCCTCTAAAAATTAAGTAATTGAATATTTAATTTCTTTTCAGGATGAACCATCTGAAAATGAACAAGATTGTAATGATGGAGAAGAGAATTTATCTGGTGTACGACGGCCCATGAATGCATTTTTCATTTTTTGTAAAAAACATAGAGATATTGTTCGTGAAAAATATCCTCACTTGGAAAATCGCAGTATCACAAAGATTTTAGGAGAATGGTGGGCAAACCTGGATCCATCTGAAAAAGCCTCATACACAGCTTTGGCCAAACAGGTTGTTTTACGAGGTTAATGACCTACCTTTGCTAGTGGTAAAGTTGTTCATTTGAATGCTTTATATGTAGAAATTAGGCATAAACAAATTTTTATAATGCGATTCATCTACAATTAAAAAAAGTTTCTAAAAGGCTATTTAATTATTTGCTTCTATTACATTCTAATTTTTTATTTTAAGAAAGTTCTTTTTTTTTTTATAAATCTGTTTAAGTTTCTTTATGATTTCGTATGCTTCAAAATAAAAGCATGACAATTTATGTCTAATTTTTATATTCAGGTTGCTTTCTAAACAACTCACTAATTTATTTCTATGTATTGTGTGGCTGTTGAAACATTCTGTATTAAAGTGTTACTATACACTTTCAGGTACGTATTACAAAAGCATTCAACAATGAATTTTATATTGTTTATTTGGTAATATTTTCCTGCAGATTTGACAACTGATCTGAGTATGCAGTTTAATAGCAGGATATTATATTTACTTTTTTATTGGCATTTATATATATATATATATATATATATATATATATATATATATATATATATATACAGGGTTCAATTTTTTCGAATATCAAGTAGCAAATTGCTAGTTAAAAAAGTGAAATGCTAGTAACAGAAAAACGCTGTAGCAAAGATTGCTAGTAACATTTTCTGGTTTATTTGCATCCTCTCCCTCCTAACAAAATTGAATTTTTTATTCACGTTCCCAGGGTTCCCATTAGAGCTCAAAAATCTCGTACTTTTCTAAAGAATCTTAATAGAAATTGCCATGTGTAGAATTTAATGTAGTTGCAATATGTGCTGGACATGAAATAGGAATTTGGAATAATAATTATGAAAGAAAAGGGCATGTTATTGGGAATGGCTTAAAATTTATGCATCATATACAGGGTGAATTGCACCTAATCTGCTAAATGAAAGGGAGTGATAGAACAGCCCATGTGCAGTATTAAACACCATAGCAACCCTGCCCTATCTCTAACCATTTCCAAGTTATGGTGAATAGAAGGAAAGTGCGTCAAGTCTGAAAAAACCCAAATTTGTGAGGTTTCTGAAAGGTCTACTCTAAAAATAAGTGCATAATTGAAAAGAGCAGAAAAAATCCTATAAGATGACACCATTTCCATCCGGATATCTGGATTTAATGGCGAGCTACAAGCATTGAAACATTGGAGAAGTGCAAAATTGAAATTTTGCTGAAATCTGCAACCGGCTTTATCGCAAACACCCTTCTAGCTACAATCGGTCAAATTTACCAAAAACTTTTCTGTTTCACCAGCTTTTGAATGAGCCTACAATAAACCATATCGGTGTTTTAGTTCAGAAGAAATTTAGCTTTTTGTTTCCAAATAATGGTGGATAGAAGGAAAGTGCGTCAAGTCTGAAAAAATCCAAATTTCTGAGGTTTCTAACATATGCATATCTGACAGAGTTTATATGCAGATAGTGACTGATGTCTATACATTCCATTTATGCACCATCTTTTCACTTGCCATATGTTTGTTGAATGTCTACTTCGACGAATGCCAATTTCACTGATGTATCGCAAACAAAGAGCTAAATTTCTCCTGAACTAAAACACTGATATGGTTTATTGCAGGCTCATTCGAAAGCCGGTGGAATGGAAAAGTTTTTGGTAAATTTGACCGATTGTAGCTAGAAGGGTTTTTGCAATAAAGCTGGTTACAGATTTTAGCAAAATTTCGATTTTGCACTTCTCCAATGTTTTAGCACTTGTAGATCACCATTAAATCCAGATATCCTGATGGAAATGGTGTCATCTTATAGGATTTTTTCTGCTCTTTCCAATTATGTGCTTATTTTGAGTGTAGACCTTTCAGAAACCTCACAAATTTGGGTTTTTTCAGACTTGATGCACTTTCTTTATATCCACCATAACTCGGAAACTGTTAGAGATAGGACAGGGTTGCTGTGGTGTTTTATACTGCACATGGGATCTTCTATCACCCCCTTTCATTTGGCAGATTAGGTGCAATTCATCCTATATATATATATATATATATATATAATATACACACACACACAGGGTGTCCCACAAAAAGTGAACAGTGGAAGGTATTTTGAACTGCTGGTTGTAGACCCATAGTTCCAAAATCAGATATGCTTTTAATAAGGAAAGAAGTTATGAAATAGTAATTTAAATGCTGTACCATATTTTTGTAGAAAGTTAAAAAAAATTCATTTTTTACACAG
Source organism: Amaurobius ferox (assembly GCA_951213105.1). Lineage (NCBI taxonomy): Eukaryota > Metazoa > Arthropoda > Arachnida > Araneae > Amaurobiidae > Amaurobius > Amaurobius ferox. The sequence continues at coordinate 118,968,345 of OX578133.1, read as the reverse complement.
CCCCTCTATTAAAAATAAAGTCAAATTATAAAAATGTTATCCTTTACAGTATTTAGTTTAACTGAAAAAAATTTGGTTGTAATACCATTTGATCATTTATCCAATTTGACATAGTTATTATTAATTAAAATTTTAATTGGAATCTAAGAGGACATCCACAAATCAACTTTGGTTGCATATAGTTACTAAAACTCTTACTACTTTTCAAATTAATTTTATGCAGATAGAGCTAATATGTCATTATTATGTTGATTCACTGTTACATAGCTGCTAACTCTAGTGGTTTTTGATGATTTCTCCTGGTTTTTGTCAATTTTTTAGAGTTCCCTAAAATTAGGGATTTTTCCCGCCATATTGTTTCTTTTGTGCATTAACCTAGTACCAGTACTAAGCTGCACCATTTTCTCTTTACTGATAGATACTGTTTCAAGTGTGATTTCTCGTATATAGATTACAGTGTCGTGTAATGTTGAAACATCATTTTCATACACAATATTCATTTCTTTGTAGTAGTTTTCATTATTAATTAATATTTTCACAAAATATTGATTATTTTTAAGTGCGATTTCACGGTTATAGATTACATTCCTGCGCGATGTTGAAACATTCGTTTCCATCCATGTTTAGCTTCAAATTATGTGAATTAAAAAATGCACAACATTCATTTCTTTGCAGTATGTTTCATTATTAATTACTATTTTTGTAAAATATTTATTATTTAAGTACGATTTCGCATATATAGAATAAATTCCAGTGTAATGTTTAAACATCCTTTTCCATTATCTCATGTTCAATGAAATCTAAAATTAGTTAAACAATACTTTCACATATTTGCAGTTTATATAAAAACGAAGGATTATTTTCTTTAAAATATGCTCAAAATGAGTGATTGTACAAAGGAATTTCCCTCCCCTTATCTTCTAGGCAATAGAGTTCCAAAAACACTAAATTACAATTTGAGAACTGAAGATATTTTGTTTTCAGTGAGCTCCCTCAAAAATTTCTCTGTTTATGCCACTGATATGTTTTTCATTAACAGACTATGTAAAAACATTTTTCCTATGCGGTAGGCATTTTTAATGTTATAGTGAGTTATCATTTTTTTGTTATGTAAAAAAAAAAATCCCTATTTTCCCCTAAGTGACATTGAACAGGTTATATGCTGGCTTGTACAGTGCTGCAAAAAATGTTTATCACGCTATTTACTGGATTTTTATTCTCTAATGTTGGCAGGTATGCAGTTAGTATTTAAGCATTCTAACTCTGCCACCTAACTATAGTTTGAATGATGGTACTGTTCAGTAATATTAAACTCTGAGATGATTTTAATTTACGGCAAATGCAACCGATCGCCTAGTGATAGTGAAGGAATACTAATGTTGTTTCTGTAAAGACACCATTTTTCTAGAGTTTTTTCTCTGCTGCTGGTATATCGATTGCAATCAACAGGTTAATTTTATCGTCGATACGGCTCAGGAAGACAATGAGCACTAACTGAAAATGATGAAATTGATATTTTAGCTTATTTCTCGTCCTATCCATTATGCAAGTATCCGGGCCATAAGCACTGAGCAACATCGTCCTCCTTTTACCCAAACCTGCCACTTGCTGTACCACATGCAAGAGGTCTTACCAGAGGGTCCCATTTCAGCGCGAACCCGCGAGATTCTCGCGAAAACCCTAAAAAATCTCGCTTAAAAATTTAGACTGCGCGAGAATTTCTCTCTCCAGTTCTGGCCTAAAATTCTTTTTTCCTTCAAATTGGATACCAAGAAATCTGATGCCCGATGACTAGAGATGCAGATTCGCGGTGGCCAGGTCGCCATTGGCGACTAAAATTATTACAGTAAGTCGCCATTTCTGGCGACCGAAATTTCTCCAGAATCCTTTCAGTCCCATGGCACCCGCGGCCGGTAGATCAGGCCGATTGCTTTGTGACCACAAATCGCGATCAGTGGTCTCGTTGTTGCGAATCGCGGGCCAATTGCCGCGCGGTCGCGGACCGCGATTCCATAGCTACGTGTGAATCGCAGTCAATCGCGATTTGGGCACACTAAAAGTACTACGTGTTTCTAATTAGCGAGATATTTTATAGAAAACTATAAGTGTCTCCCCTGCTTGCTCGGGTCGCAATTTCGATCAAATAAAATTTTTTCTTTTTCTTTTATAGGATTCTTTCACGGATTTGAATTATGCTCTTTCCGAGTACTTCCCCCATTTTTCGTGTTTTGCTCGAGAAATTTTCTTCTTTCCGCGGACGAAAATCCTTTCCCCCGTACACAGTATGTCTACAGGTTACAAAAATCCTGAAAATGTCGTGAAATTGACTATATATGCCTCAAACTGATAAAAAATTTGAACAAAGGAACGAATTTTTTATCAGAGACATTCCTTTCTTACATCTGAAAATCTGTTTCTCCGCAATTGCGAAAACGGCGTTAGCATACGGCGATTCCCACAATTTCTGAGGAGAGATGATCAATGAATATCTTTTTGCCATTTTTACAATATATTTGCATAGACTGATTTTTTTTATAATTATTTCGTTTAATATACAAAAAATAAAAACCAAACCATTTTTCTACCGTATTATTAATAAAATGAAGGGTTATTTTGCAGCAGCATCACGAAAATCAGCATTTGTATGCGATCCTCGGCATACCGCGTTTAATTTGAAAAATATTTCCCACTTTTCCAATCTGTTTGCATCGACTACAGTGTTTGTAATTGTTTCGCGTTTTATACAGAAAAATTATTTTACAAACGTATTATTTATGAAATAAAGGGCTATTTTGAAAAGAAAAAGGTCGACACTTTTGAAACAAAATGGCTAAAATCACATGACTCGCTTGAGATTCAACAAAAGGACGATGCAACCCTTATCTTTCTGCAAGTTTTGTAAAAAATACAAAAAAAAGAATCCATTTTCAAACATCAAGTCAAAATTATTATCTAATTCTATTTGCCTAGTGAAATTGTTTTCGTCGATATTCGCCTTCGGCGATCAAAAATCGTTAAAATTTTTAATTGCTATTGCTGCATGAACATTGATCATAAAATGATTTTAAAAATCAAAATATAAAGTAAATACAGTCGACCCTCGACTTTTGTAGTTTACAGACAAAAAATCGTAAATTCGCATGCGAGTCATTTTACATAAAATAACCCATGTAGACGTTTTTATGTCAGCAATGTCATCAGCAACGACGTTTTTATGTCAGATGTTGTTATGTCAGCAATCATAACGTATGCATGGGGGAAGTCAGGAATTTGAGTATTTTTGCTAACAAATGTGTGTGTGGGGGGGGAGGTATTAAATTACCAAAAATGTGCTTACTTAAATGACTCCTAATTAATTTTAAAAAGAATGTTAAAAGAATGTTAGTTTTAAGAATTAAAAAATTTAAATGTCGAAGAATATGAGTTATAGTTAATGCTTTCTTTTTTATTACTTTCTAAATTAGCATGGTAAAAAAAATTGAAATTTCAAGTTTCTCTCCTTATGACAGAAATTTCTCCCAAAATTTTCTAGGAGGAGAGAAATTCTCCCCCTCTTTTCCTGACTTAGTGGGAACCCTGGGTCTTACCAATTCGTCTAAAAGGGTGCAAAATGCACAGTGATAAAAATGTGCTAGAAATTTATTGCAGTCCACTGAAAACAGTATTTTAAAATGATCCTAGTTGATTTCAAAACTTGAAAGCCATGCTTTTTTTTCCATAGATTTTGTTAAATATCTGACAGACCAGCAAAATTACAATTGATTTTATTTATCTTATTTAAGTGTTAAAATAACTTTTATAGTGATGTGACTGCTGCGCCATTCGAAGTGGGCTGGCTCATTCTGATACAAAAAGCAAATTTTAACTGATTTTGCGCCAACACTGCACCATTTCATGAAAATACCGGAAAACATAATTCTTCTCCTTAATTCTCGGAATGGAAAGAAAGGGTTGAATAAGAAATTTCTGAGAAGAGTGCAATCTGCCCGCAAAATCAGATGATTAGATTTCTTTCTTTTCAGACAGCTTTAATTTTTATCAGCTGGGGGGTTGTTTTGTTCGGACTAAGGCACTACTCCCTACAGCTAGTTCTCCCCATGTCTGGAGTCAGCGAGTATTTGACCATGTTATGTGATAGGGACCGTTATATTGAATAGAAAAAAAAAAACAAAGTTCCCTTCGATTATCTAATTTGAAAGATCTATGTCTGAAGAAAGGGGGAAGCTATTCCTTCCTGGAGCGTGGTAGACACAGGGGAGCCAAACATGCACAGGGTTCGTTCATGTGCACTCTGGAAACCAGGAATTTAAAAGTGGACTAAAATGTCTGAGAAAATCGGTTTTTTATTCAACATTTTGAAAAGATCAAGGAATTTCCAACTTGTCAACTCCCCCCCCCCCCACTCCAAGGGAATATTATCAAACTTGGTATCAAACGAAGTATTTTTTCAAGCCCTTTAAAATGAAGGGTAACATGCTATAATTTGGATCATTTGGAACAATGATACATATTTTAAAAAATCCAAATTTTATAATCTAGAAAATTCCGGAATCGGTAAAGTCCGGATTGGTCCTTATTTTCTAAGTTGTACTGTATATGCAAACAAAATTGTATACAAGTATAAAATATTTCAAGTTATTTTGAATGGTTTTTTTTACACTGTCATGTATTCACGACATCAATTAAATCTAAAGTTATTTTTTGAAATTTGCATTAAAATAGCAGTATGCAGTACCTAGAATTTTGATACAGACAACGGGGAAAACTCCTATTGCACTATATTTATTTTTTATTTTATGGTTTTATTTTTTTTCTTGCATTATTTCTTTTTTTAGTGCAATATAAATGACTAGTATTCTTTTTTGAAAAATATCACATACTTTAAATGTTTTGCATTTCTTAAGATTTTCTCTTAAATTATTTTAGATCTTTTTAAAAATTATTTATTGTAAGTTTTTAATTTTGTAGATCTTTCCTAAAATTATTTATTTTATATATTTTTTCTAAATATTATTTTTCCCCCCTAAAATTATATGGTAGATCTTTTTTAAAAATTTTAATGCAATAAAATATTTTTAGATCTTAAGTTATTTATTTTAATTTTTTAAAATATGTTTTAAAATTATTTATTGCAATTTTATTTAGATTCTTTTTATTTTTTAGATTTTTTTTCTAATTATTTAATGTAAGAAAATGTATTGAGATCTGTAAAATTATTTTTTTATATCTTTTCAAACGTTATTTATTGCAGTTTTTTTTAATTAAAGAATATGTATTGAAAAAATATTTTTTTATAAAAAATAAGCATTTTTTATTAATGTAATTCATATACTATTTTAGCTTAATAAAAGTTAATTGAAAATTCTAAATGTATATACTTAATTTCTGTTAATTAGATTTTTAAAACTTCATTGTCTTGACTTTACGTGTTATATACAGGGTGAGTCAGAACTCTTGGGCCAAACTTTAAGGGGTGATAAATCACATCTGAACAAGCAATTTTTATCATATAAAGCAAGATCGTAACGCAAGAGGTGAACTGCTAGGTGGTAGTTAATGAAATGAGGAAATGGTGACTCTCTTGTGAAACGAGGAAACACAAAAATGACAGAGTAGTCACAAAGCACGTTTTACTGACAGAAATTACAGAATGCATGGACAAAGTTACAGAAACTGCTCAAAAGTGCGACCACCAGCAGTAATGCAGACTTCACACCTGCGACATAGCTAGTGGCGTACTTTAGCAAAAACACCTGGCATATCTTGAACAATGCTGGCAGCAACAGGAATTCTAGCAACAAGGTTCTCGTCGGAGTCGATGGGGCTATCATAGATGAGACTTTTCATATGGCCCCATAAGAAAAAGTCGAGACAGGAGAGATCAGGCGATCGTGCGGCCAAGCTATGGGACCACACCTACCAATCCATTGCCCTGGGAATGTAGCATCTAAGGTGTGCCCCAGATCTACTCTCAAATGGAGTGGTGCTCCGTCGTTTAGGTTTTAAGGACGTAAGAGGTTTTAGCTTTTTTGCTAAAGAAATTTTAAACTCAGCTTAAACCCTGGCTAGTTCTGACTCAGTCGCCACTGCGTTCAATGTCAACGACGTCTAGCGGTTCACCTCTTGCGTTACGACCCTGCTTTGTATGACAAAAATTGCATGTTTAGATGTGATTTATCACCCCTTAAAGTTTGGCCCAAGAGTTCTGACTCACCCTGTATATGACAAACTGTTGAAATAAAAAATGCCTTGCACTGAACTGCTACAATATCATATCTCTTGCTACAAACTGCTACCATTTCGAATAATTGCCTACTACAAACTGCTACATTTTTTAAACATTGTCTGCTACAAACTACTACAATTTCAGAAATTTACTACTCCAAAAATTGCCCCAAAAGAGTTTTTTGTAATCACATCACTGCTTTTACGCAGTATCGCCTGCCTGTCTTTAATATTTTTTTAGACTATTAAAGACATGCAGGCGATACAAACGATGGAAAACATTGTTTTAAAAGCCCACTAAAGAATTTTTGTGCATCGATTCAATTTGTGAACGATCCTCAGATTCATGAATTTTGATGATTAAAAGAGTATCAAAAAGTCACAAGAAAGAGCTGACAATTTAAGGAAGTTTGACAGTTTATTTCATCCTAAGTTTGAACTTTTGAGATCCAAATTTTCCTTTAGTTTGACTAAATGAAGTATTGACAACATTTTTGTAATTGGACTTTTCGATAGAGAGACTGTGTAAAAAGTTAGTTTTCTTAACTTTTTACAAAAAATGGTACAGCATTTAAATTATTATTTCATAACTTTGTACCTTATTTAAAGCATTTTTGCAATGGAACTATGGGTCTACAACCAACAGTTAAAAAAATCTTCCACTGTTCATTTCACTTTTTGTCGGGCACCTTGTATATTTATATAGTGTATGTATAATCTATCATCAGATGGTCCATATAATAATTTAATAGATTAATTGATAAACAAATTTAGAAAACTACTAGTAAATCTCTGATTTCAGCTTATTTTTTTTTCTCATATGAACAGGGGATGATTTTAGCCACATCATAGCTTGAAGTTGTGTTATAATAGCAATCAAAAAACTGTTTTGATTTTGAAATAATTGCAATAGATGCTTATCTATATTTATTTATTTTGAGAACAAAAAGTAGTAGTTTTCAATCGTGTAAAAGCCAACCTCTATACAGCATCTAATTTTAATTAAAAATCAGTTTAAACTATTGTTAAATATTAAGAACCATTGTAGGAAATGTAAGCCAATATTTGCACATTACTGGAAAATAATGAGAATTGAACACTTTCTGGCTTTAATAGTTAACACAAAAAATACTAGTGACATTTTATCCTAAAATTAAAGAAATTGTTTTTATATTCTATTATATATATTTGAGATGCCAGTTTTCAATGCCATTCTAGAGTTGTGTTTTGTACTTGTATTGTATCCAAACATATTTGAACCATAATTGAATAGCCATTGTGATTGATCACATGTTAAGAAAATTTCACCTGAAAAATCTGTAAATATTTTTTTTCTCTAAACCACAATTACACCAATTTTATACTTACAATTATGTACTGGGGCTAATATAAAAATTGTCTGGTAGTTTGAAAGGCACTTAATTCTGTACTTTCTGGTCTGAATCCCACAATAGTACTATATTATAATTATAATGACATGACATTTCCCCTTATTTGCCATTGAAGCTTTCTTTTTTTAAACCTTTTCTATACTTATATAATATTTGTTTACACATATCTTCTACAAATTAGTTTCATTTGCTGTGTAACTCATAAAACTTCCCTGTGGTGCCATCAATATTTAAAGCAATAGTGCTCAATAGGAAAGTCAATTTTTTGCCAGGGGACACTGTTTTTATTATCCTTTTAATGCTCTGTATATCTTGCATAATACAAGATTTTGAGATGTCTGCATACATGCCCTATCAGAAATATCTACCTAATAGGGTATGTAGGCAAAAGCTTGTTGATATTATTTATTCCTACATGGATTGAATGGGTGGTGACCAATATGTTTTTGATTGTTAGGATTACTATTGTTTTGAGCACATTGTCTCTTCATGGTTGATCTTTTTTTTTTTAATTAAGATGCGTCAAGAAATTAGTTTCTCTATTTATGTATTGTTCCTTTTATTTGACTTTCTTTTGTTATTTTTTTGTGTTTCTTTGACAGTAATTAATTTTGGATCATTGAGTTGTTTATCCAAATATTGCTCATATATAAGATTCTGGTAACTGTATTTACCTGGTTCTGTGTGTTTCCAATGTGGGTATTAGTGTTATTTTAGGAAATTTTTTTCTCTGATGCTTGTGTTTGACAGTTTTTGTCAACAACTTTATACGTCACATAACATGTATTTCCCTGGAACATGGATAAAATCAAACTTAAATTCAAAGTTTGAGTAACTGCTTTTAGGGATTTGTGGTCTGATAATGCATAGAATTTTCTCCCAAACAATGTAAAAAGTTAATGCTTTTGCTTTAATAACCACTTATTGTGGGTTCAATTTGTAACTGAAATATGTGATATGCTTTAGCATGCCATCTCATCTTTGAAGAATGGCTGAAACAGAAACTTTGCTCATATCTGAATTGAGATAGAGTAGAATTATTAATGGTTTCTTAAAAAACAATTTTGTAGTTTATGAAAGGCATCCTCACATCTATCATTTAATTTAATTGTTTACTTTTTGTGTAAAATCTGTAATACAGCAGTGGCCTCTATAATTTTTGAGTCTTGTAATTTTTCTGACATGGGTCTCTGAAGGATGTATGTCAATTTGGCTAATATCAAAATCCAAATTGCTGGTTTTTGTTTGGCCAAATTGGCATTTTCTCAGTTAAAATGTTAGGTTATGTTGTTGTATCTTTCAAAAATTAGAGTATGTTTATATTTTAATTTTATATGAATTGACGGGAATAATGACCTTATGTATGTGTGGTTATTTTGTGAATATAAATCTGCTAATATTAAATCTATAATTTATCAAAATATAGGTATGGATGAAGTATGTCTAAATACAATCTGTATTAATAATTTCTAAATGTGGATATGAATGCAAAAGACTTTCTCATTATATGGCAGTATCACTTGGTTGAAGACTCCAACCTCTGAACTTTTGCGATGTCTTGCAATTTGTAACTGATATTGTACAGTCTGGAATAGATAGGGTTGTTGCACCTGCACCAAATCTAGTACTTTCATATGAATTGCACTAATTTTTGTGTTTTTCATATATTTTACACAGAGAATGTTTGTCTGCTATTCTGAAAAACTTTATCAGTCACTAATATTACAAGCTTAGTCTCATTTTGTTTTAATGATACTTTCCTACTTGACTTAACTATGGTATTAATTTCCTCTTGAGGTCTATGCTCCTGCAGTGAATTTATGGGAATTGTTATGTTCTGTATGTTTAACTCATTTTTGTCTGTATCAAAAATGGCTTTATTTTTTCTGAAGGATGGCAAAGCCTAAAATTTCTTTATATGCTTTTGTGAAGTTGGATTTTGTCTTACACAAAAAAATGTAAACATTTTACCCTTACTTTTGAATAGAATTCCTATAGTGTTTATATATTCAATGTTGTGATCTGCTAGTGTAAATATTGTGACTACTGGTCATGATATATATTTGACTTTTACATGTTTAATCTGATCAAACCAATTCAAAATAAGAACAGAACTATTGGTACCACTACTATGAGCATTGTGTAAGGAATTTTTGCCATTTCTATGTTTGTAGTTGGAATTTTAATTTCATTTGGATCGCATGTAGATGTGATGCTTTTCTACATTTTATTGGGAATATTGGTTTATTTTGTAGTAGGTATTTACTATATATCCGGAGATTTGACCCTAATATTTTCCAATTCTGAAATTTCAAAGTAAGTTCTTAGTTTTAATTCTGGTTTCCACCATTTCTAAACCTCAGCTGTCCCCTTTCATCTTTATCCCCTCTGGTATCAATCTATGCTTGTATGTAACATATCTTGTACCACAAGCTTGCATGAAACCGCTAAAAGAAACTTTGGTTCTACTTACTGGGTAAGTACCACATCCAATTATCTGTTATAATATTTTTCTCTGGTATATTCCTTTTCCCAGGAACACTGGTTTCATTTCTTTTTATTAAATTGTTTATGTGAATACTAGCTAACTTATATCTTTCTTTACAACTATAATAGCAGAAGGCTTGTTAGATGCTTAGATCTTCTGATGTAATCCTCCCTTCCCTTTCATCTTCTACATTAATTCATAACAGGAGTGAATATTTTTTCTTTAACTTTGATTATTGTTATTTTTTTTTTTTTTGTTAAATTTTATTCTTTTTCATGCCCTTTAAATCTGGGTAACAATAAAATTTTGTTAAAATAAACATATAAGGCTTGAATTAATGCTGCAATTTAGTTCATAATTTCTGTGTATTAAATCTGGAATCTCACAAAGTGCAAGTATATTTTAGGTGGAATTTAATGCATTTGTATAATATTTTTATTTTACATAGTATAAAGAGGCTTTCATGAAAGCACATCCTGATTTCAAGTGGTATAAAATACCGACACCTCCTGCCAGGACTCTTGTTACAAGACCTTCAAACAGTAGAAGCACTCAAAACCAGAATGAAAGGAATTGTCAGAAATCTACACATTGTGGAATTACATTAGGAAAGCTAGTTGGTTAGTATAAACCTTTCATTCACAGAATCTATTTGAATTGGTATTGATCATTTGCACATATGCGACAATACAGGGTGGCCACTCAACCTGGAAACTGGGAGAACCGGAAAAGTCAGGAAATTTTAGAATGGTCAGGGAATTTGTGAAAATTCTGGATTTTTTTTTTTACTAGTTGTCCATATAAAAACAGAACTGCCCAGTTTGTATGCCATTTTCGAAAAATTTCGCCAACTATTACGCTGTACTCATAACTGCTAAATAATGGTTGCCAGGTGTCCGTTTGATTCCGTATAAAAACAAAAATGCAGAGTTTGTGTGCCATTTTGGATAAATGTCGCTAAGTACAGAGATGCCAACTTTTACGGATTTTCCGTAGGTTGTACAGATTTTTACTTCATCTTATGGTTTTACGAACATTACTCCCAAAACTACGGAAAATCCCATGAAATCCATGCATTCTACCATACAGTTCATATTCCCTGATTTGCTGAGAATCCAAAATTATCAGTTTGCATCCATTTTCTTCTTCTAATGATTTCATATCAGAACAATAGACCTAATTTATTTTTATAGTGCGCGTAAAAATAAAGATATATTTTACTAAACAAATTATATTTCCCTTAAAATATAAGATTGCGCAATTCAGTCTTTCTTTTCGGGCTTTGCTGAGAGTACACAATTGTCTTTTTCCATCCATCTCCATCCCCTTATTATTGCACATTAACTTGACTAAACTAACTTATTTTCATATTTTGGTTGATTATAAAGGCTAATTTTTTAATTATTTTCACATAAATAGTACGATCGTGAAATTCGGTTTTTTTTTTCACGGGCGTTGCCGAGAGTACGCAATTATCCTTTTCCATCGATCTCCATCTCCCTATTGTAGCACATTATCTTGACTAAACAAGATTATTTTCATATTTTGGTTGATTATAAAAGGCTAATTTTTAAATTATTTTCACATAAATAGTACGATCGTGAAATTCAGTTTCTTTTTCACGGGCGTTGCCGAGAGTACGCAATTATCCTTTTCCATCGATCTCCATCTGTCTATTGTAGCACATTAGCTTGACTAAACAAGATTATTTTCATATTTTGGTTGATTATAAAGATTAATTTTTTAATTTTCACATAAATAGTACGATCGTGAAATTCAGTTTATTTTTTGCAGGCGTTGCCGAGAGTATGCAATTATCCTTTTCCATCGATCTCCATCTCTCTATTTTTGCACATTAACTTGACTAAACTAACTTATTTTCATATTTTGGTTGATTGTAAAGGCTAATCTTTTAATTATTTTCATATAAATAGTACAATCGTGAAATTCAGTATTTTCCCCCCTGGGCCATTGCAGAGAGTATGAAATTATCCTTTTTCATGGATCTCCATCTCCCTATCTCCCTATTGTTGCACATTAACTTGACTAAATTAGCTTATTTTCTTATTTTGGTTAATTATAAAGGTTAATTTCCTAATTATTTTCACATAAATAGTGCCATTCAGTTGTAATTAACTCGGTTAAGTTAGCAAAACTACATTTTGAACTTAAAATATATATTGTCAATATACGTAAAATCTTACTGATGGTCAATGCCGTTTTACTGAAAACTCCTGATTTTTCTACTGATGACCCCTTTCAGAGGTTGGCATCTCTGTATATTATATACATTTTACTATGTTTTTTTCTATTTTAATGACATTATTTTGACATTGCTGAATTGACATTAATTATTCAATGGCTGTGGCTTGTTATAGTGCAGTTATTGCATATCTTTAATGATCTCTGTCATTGTGAGCAATTTGCATTGCCCATATTTAAGGACATCAGTTTAGACTATTTCTTTTTATTGTCTTCAATGAAAACCATTAAATTTTTAAAAATATTTCAGCAATCCAATTTTACTGCATTTACATGTATTTTTTATTTAAAATGTCAAAATTTATATATATCTGATATAATCTGATACCAGTATTAGATTGCCATTTTAACGTATAACAAATTCATAATTGCTGTAAAATTGTGTATAAAACTTCTTTCAGCCATAATTAACTAGACACCTTTGTAATATTAAAAAACTAAAACATTTATAATACACGTGTTAATAAATATTTTATACTCTCTTCTGAAAATCATAGTAAAAGAATGATCATGAAATAATGATTTATATTAATCATTTATATTAATCTAAACAGAGTGAAAAAATATTTCTATAGGAAATAGGAAAAAATTGTATAAAATATAAAATTTTGTAATCACGGATATAAAATTATATAGAAACACACTAATAAAATAATCGTACCATAAATCAAAACTTTTCTATCAATCATACTTCTAATGATTATATCCATGCTGGTGAATTGTAGTAAACACCATTTAATAATCTTCTTTGCACTTTTGGCAAACATCATTTATAGTGGAAAACAATCACACCAACCTTTCAGAAAATTATCATCTGCCGCAGTGGTTACTCAATAGTTCAATGAAAAATTGCTGAGTAGGCAGGAAATGGAAAGAAAGTCTATGTACATCAACTGATGAATAAACCGAGAACAAAACCTTTGCGAGTAGAGCCACTGATAGGTAGGGACAAAAGGATGCTTTGCAATATAAGCCTGGGAGGTTTGGGGCCCGGGGCTGAATAAACAGTTTATGAAGGAAGGCCATTAACTTGTAAAATAGGGGGTAGTAGGGGTTGCACATTTACTGCACAGGGGCCCAAAAATTTTGTCTGCGCCGGAACTGGTAATGAGCCTATGTCTCCAATCTGATTCCAATAAAAAGGTGTAATTTATGCTATTAACTAAACATGCTGTAGCACACTGCGGTGTATGCTATACTACTTGAAAAATCAGTTATTATATACTAAAGTATTTAAGTATGTAAGGAAATTTAAGAAATAGGAATCATTGTTACGGTATGGATATGAACTATGAACCACCTATCTATGAACTGTCCACTTTGTCAGTTGACTCTTGATCACTTGAGCTATCCAGGGATCACACTTTACTAGTATCTCAAGAGAATAACTCCCCCCTCCTGAGTATAGTTAATGACGTTCTGAATATAAAAATTGCATCACGGCTATTTTACCCAACAGTGATTGAAACAAAAAGTTTCATGATCATTGAGCTATAAATAACTTTTTTATTCATGATTATGTCAAATTTTGTCCTATGCTGCCATGTTAAGAAAATATAAAATTTCAAATACATTTCAAAATTTTTGCTCGAATTTCAAAAAATTCTGTTAAGTTCTAGTTTTATCGTTAACAAAGCCGAATATAAAATTTTATGAGAATTTATTAATATTTGTGGCAGTTATCGTATAAACAAGGAATAAACCACAGACAGACAAATGGACATCATGCTAAAAATAGTCAAAACTTGTTTAGGAAGGTCCTAAAGCCTATATTGGCATCAAAATCTCAATCGAAAAGTTTTGTGAAAATAATACCTTCTTTATACTATATTCTTTTGTATGAGAAAGTAATAACTTGGAAATAAGTATTACATTGGAGTAAAAAATATGTTAACACCACACTTAACCTCCTTGATCTCAACATTTATTACCACAAACGCAAAATGAAATAAATCATTAACCACAGACATTATAATTGCCAACTTGCTCCCACTCTGTTTTGTTTTGACTATGACTCAATGTCAACACTTGGTGAAAACGAGGTATTTGCAAATAAGAAGGAATGTCAGGGAGTTTGTCTGAATAATTATATTTAGAAATACAGTACAGGATCTATTATCCAGAATGCTTGGGACTTCAGGCATTCTGGATAAGGGGTTTTTCCGTAATTCGGAACACTTTTTCTAAAACTTACTGGAATGGTCTCAAATGTCGTTATAAAAAATTATAATTCATTTTAAAAACATAATTGTATTAAAAAAAGCTTTTTTACAATCTATATGGGTTAACTAAAATGCAAATTACATGTAATTATAGTACCAAATTTAGTGATTAAGAAGAATTTTGAAAGAAAAAAATGTCTGAAAAAAGTTGATTATTCAGGGTAGTTATTAGAAGTCTTTTTTTTTTAACATTTCAACTAAGTGTGCCTTCACCATATCCATCTAATATTTTGGCAGAAGCAGCTGTGTTCATATGTTTCAAAATATTTTAAAGTGCTTTTAATAAAATTAAGATGAGAAGGATGTTCATTTTAAATTGAAATGAGATATTCAACTATGGGTGCAAATATATCAAATTCTAATTTATGCTCTTCAAATGTGTTTCTAATAAGCCTTTATAATTCTAAATGCCTGAATAAATAAAAAAAATGAATTTCGTTATCCTAAACAATCTCATTTTCACCAACAATATGTTTAAAAGATAACATCCCAGCATAAAAAGAGCAAAAAATATAAAAATATTAGTGGATGGAAGCAGATTGAAAAAATGGAAAATATTTAAAAATAAAACGAAATATACCGGCGATCGTGTTTAAATAAAAAAAATTCGCGATATTGCTAAACTATCTTCTATAAATTACTAATTAATAAATGTAACACGTTAAAATCCCATAAATATACTGCGATGGAACTTTTTGCTAGGGTCAATTTTCGGTCCAAAATAGACATTTTCATCCAAATAATAGGATTTAATTGAAAATGATTTTGATCTTAGAATTCCATCAACGTTTTTTAAAATATTGAAGATGTGTATATTTCCACGGAGATGAAAAAAAAAATGGATTTTCCCGAGAAAATGACAAGTTTATTGCTTAGGTTAAGTATTTAAAGAGATCAATCAGAAGGCCCTGAATGACATTTTATAGCTGCTATACTTTTCTCTGCATTTCGGCAAAAGTTAACTCTCATTAATTTCGGGAATTCCTTACTTAAACGTACTTTCTATTATCTCGTAAATGCGCTGATGACTCTCTTTTTTTTCATCTTTTCCAATAAATGTTTATTAAATTGTGCAAAATAGTGTAAATTCTGCGCGGCACATCGCATTTGAAGAGCGTAGGATTTCTTTAGCGATATCGGGATATTTCTAGCGAAAAAGTTGGAATACTTTTACCAAAAATCAAAGTCCCGGAACAAAATGCAGAAAAGAAAGTTTAACGAATTGGGAAAAATCGAAACCTTTGTGCCTAGTGTGCTCTGCCCTATACACCCAGAAAAAAATGAAACGCCATTAAAAAAGCACTTTGCCGCGACTTGTGCGTAACTAACTCCTGTATTATACTATACAGAAGTTAGTTACGAACAAGTCGCGGCTCCTATCGAAACTAGTGAAGAATGGAATGACGCGTCTCGCCGTCAATGTTGACGGAAATATGTATCATATCCGTAAGTTATATATTGAAAATTAATGTATAATTAAATTTCTGATGAAGCTGGTGATAGAATAACTATGAGCCACGAAATTCTGGTTCCACAACTTCGTTGAAAATTTAAAACAGAGTGTTGCAGCTATAACAAACGTTAGATAGTAGTTGTAGGAATACAAGTAGCTGTAGAAGTGTTAAATGAGAACAGTTCCAGTTTAAATCAAAATCACTTTTATTGAAGAGTGAATCCATTGTATTTGCTTACAGTATATATCATGAAAACAGGTAAGCCAAATAACTAAAGCATACTATTTACAAAACATGAGCACTACAGCTCATATGAAGGTTTTTCAGTGTAAGTTCCATGCCTAGACACGTTTCTGGTTAACGTATTATTTACACAAGTAAGTGGAATAAAAAGCATTTCACACTTACGTGACCACGTGCACTTTCCGACGCCACCACTAGCTGGGCACACGCTATGGCAAAAACTTTAAACTTTCCGGATCAGCACTATAAAGTCCACAACACGGGAAACATGGTCTCCTTAACTGAGAACCATCAAAACTATTAAGTTTAGTTTAAATATCCGCGTTCACCGATAAACACTTTATCGAAACTTTCGACAACATCGAAACATGACTTTACAAAGATCCGTCTGCCCGATCTAGATCCTTCTAGATCCTTCCATCGATCAGTATAAGCAAGCTATCCAACGAGCTTTCCAAGCGATCGATCCGTCGATCAAAACGATCTACATTAAAACCAGAGCGATCTACTGACAAAGCGATCTGACATAAAACCAGAAAAGTGTCTAGCCTTTATATCCGAAGATGGGTGCGTTCCGGAACATAACCGTTGCCGGCAACGCCCTCTGGATATGCAAAACAGGATGCGTGAGTGGCGAGAAAGGTGATTTGCATGATCAGCCAAGTTTTGTCCACATCGCGATTCGTTCACGAGAACGGAATAATCATTTTAATAATGACGTCACGCTCCCGCGAAACGAGAATCGCGATGTAAACAAAACTAAGTTTCTAACAAATGTGATGGTCTCGCCCGTGCGGGATCGTCACCTCTGAGAGCTACCATCAGGGGTGACGGCCGGATGCAGCTGCTTAGGAAATTTTTGGGGAAAACGGTGCTACTTCCGATGTTTTCCAGAAAAGAGGAATTGTGGAACTTCTCGGAAAAAATATGAACCATGGAATATTTTCATTTGCTATCGCGAGAATTCCTCGTGTTCGTTTTCGAAATTTAAGAAGAATCGGTGGCGGCGAATGCGCGCAGCATTTTTTTCTGCGCCGGAATTTTGAATTTCGTGCGCGGTTTGCGCGTCCTATTTAAAACACTCTAAAATAGTAGGTTTCAATGCATTTTTAACACTTTACAACAAAGTTGAAAAGTGTTTATGACTTTGTTCATTCTGTCTGTCTGTCTGTCTGTCCGTTAGCACGATAACTGCCGTAAAAATGACTTAATCAAAATGAAATTTTAGTATGTTGTTCAGACGGTCTGTAGGACCTATGGGAATATAAATGAATAATATCACACAATTAGTTTTGGATTGAACCCGGGTTGAAAAAATGAAATACATTGAGCCCTATGGGACCTAATTTTTCTAACATTTTTTAAGCGGATTTAAAATTCACAAATTGCTTCGAAAATTTTAGGTAATAGTCAAATTGTTCCATAAAATATATAAAAAAAAAATTCAGCTAAATATATTCAGTAGTTTTTTAAATAAAAATTAAAATAATAATTACACATCTTATATGAAACGATCACGTGACCATGATATGAAACGATCACATGACCCACTTCAAAATGAGATATGGCATCCATCTTGTTTCAAATTCGTGATTTTTTAAAGTTCTTTTTAATTCATATTGAGTGTTGTATCCATCCTAAAACTACTTTATTTCTGCTTAAATTCTGTGCATCTACATACTAAAACAACACAATGACAATATATTTGAGTTTAAATTCTCATTCAAATTTGATTATTTCTACAATTAAGCCTATTTTTCACCTATGTAAAATGTAAACAGCAAAATATGTAGAATGAGTTGTATTAGAATTACTGTATTTCTTTAACACAAAATAATTCAGTCCATGGAGTCTCTGCATGGCTGATATGAATGAAATATTAATTGATTTTATAAACAGAAGGACGATATTTTTCGATGAAGTTTTAAGCATAAAGTTTATGAATTGTAGCTCCATGGTCTTAATTTTTAAATAAAATAAATTATTATAGTATTGTGATGAATGAAATGGAGAAAGTTATGAGTGAAATCCTGCTTTTATAGAGAGATCCAGGCGTGTTATTTTTTCTATGACGTCATTTGAATTAATTTCAGTTGTTTTCGATGAAGTTTTCAAATATAATA
Source organism: Amaurobius ferox (assembly GCA_951213105.1). Lineage (NCBI taxonomy): Eukaryota > Metazoa > Arthropoda > Arachnida > Araneae > Amaurobiidae > Amaurobius > Amaurobius ferox. The sequence continues at coordinate 118,949,937 of OX578133.1, read as the reverse complement.
AATTATCGTAGTATTATGATAGATTTAAAAATATTACCGTGGAATGTATTGCATTTTAGAGATATTTAAACCACGCAATTTATATTTCAATGCCGTCTTTTGAATGAAGTTCATTTTTTTCAATGAAGGTTTAAGTTTTCAAATATAATAAATCAGTAGTATGAAGTATCGTGATAAGTTTTAAAATATTACCGAGGAATGTATTGCATTTTCGACTTTTTTAAATAAAATTGCATTGAAGTTGGAAAGTGTTTCATAATCAATGCTTTAAGCATGATTGATCTTTCTTGTTTTTATTGATATTGCTAATTAAAGCAAAAAAGCATTTGGCGGGATTTTAAACAAAAAATCGCTATTTGGCGCAATATGTAGCAAATAATCGCTTGTTGGCGCAAAATTTGGCATTATTTTGCCGTATTCTGGTTTTGGGAGAGTCCGGATATTGGAACGCCGGATAAGAGGTCGCATACTGTATTGGTTTTAGAGCAAAAATTCCTAATGAGTTCAAATGTTCAGAATATTTATTCCCAAATTGACACCAAACAAAGAATAATTAAACAACATTTCTGTAAAAAAAATGAAAAGGAACTTGGAATGTTGAGAATTATAAAATTGCTTTCATTAGAGATCAGTGGACTGTATGTATTAGACTGCTTTAGGATTTCAGAATTTTGGTTCTACAGTCATGTAAGGATTTGATTTTTAAGTTTAAGATTCAAAATGAATAAGTGAGTGATGATAAGTGAGTAAATGATAAGCACTCACCTTTGATTTAAGGAATCCACCAACAAGAATGCAGGACACTTCCTTCAACTTCATCAAAAGACTTTGTTTACACACCATGGATAAGAATTGAGATTTAATTAACGAAGAACGAATTAACCGCCTACTGTGTTTCACAGGTATTGAATTACACACTTGCTTTTAACACATTGCTTACATTCCATACACTTACCACATTCCTTAAAATGAAACTCATGTTCGCTTTGTCTAGATGTGCCATCTATTCGTGAATGATATGAAAGAAATATGAATTAAAATATCATGATTACATAAAGTATACATAATCATGATTACATAATGAATGTTAATTAGTGTAATTGAAAATAGAGATTTAATGTTCTAATCGAGTCTGTCCCCAAACGGTAGTGCTGCTATCTATGATCACTTTCTATAATCTCAGCTCAAAATTGAGCATGCAATTTATCGGGCAGATGGGGTGACACATCATTCAAGATCTTTCCATCTCTCTTTCTTTCTACTGTATTTATTTATATTTTTTTCAGGACGGGTTATGAGAGATTTTTTCTTTTTTCTTTTCTACATTTGATTCAGCCAATGCAAAACAAATTTTACAGGAAAAGATGCAAGTAAAATAAATAAAGAAAATAGTAGGATAATGATACTGAATTTCGAACTCTGTTTTAACTTTTGTACAACACTGGTTATTCATATCCAATACAATAGCGAGATTTATTAAATATGAACCAGATATTGGAGAGTATAACATATGACTTAGAGGTGGGTGACTCAAAGAGAGCCTAGCACAGCGACCATAGGTCTATTGTACTGTCCCCAAATATTGAAGAGTAAAATTACCCTTCCCCCCCCCCCCCCCCCCAAACCTTCCTATCGATTCATTTTGGAGTTTTGGAATTTTCTAGCCAGTACACCACTTGAATCATCCATGTATGAAATTGCCTCCTATAGAAGTAGGTAAACATTTCAGGGCATACATGAAAAATAGCCAGAAATCTAAGCGTTGTATGGCAATGAAATTTGGTACTCAGATTCTAAAGAACCCGGGAAGGTACACCTGATATTTATTTTATTTTACTTTTTAATGTTTTATAAGTGTTCAAAAGTAGTTTGATCAGTGAAATGTCACCCAATCTGGCAACTCTGTCTTTAACTGGAAACACAAAGTATATATACCATGCTAGTATTCTGACTGTTTTAGTCCTTGTTGTAGCTTGCTTGTGGCCGATTCGCTCAGTTCTTAAAAGGGATTTAATTTATGTATCACTTTAAGATTTCCAGTCTAAAGATAAATAAATAATAGAAGGGTGGGACCATTGGCTATAAACATTAGAATGTAGCGTTGAATGACCTTCGGTTTCGAAGCATTTCCCTTTCATGCAGATGCACAGGATCTAACAGCGTTATCCTTAGCTTTCAGTGTATCTTGCAGGTGAGTAAAGTATTTTTGTATTTCATCATTTTTCTGCACATTGTTCTGTTTCAGGATGAAAGGCAGTTAAAGAAAAATCCTTTTCCCAATGCTGAAGAATTAAAAAAATATATATATTGGATCTATCTGTTTATCGGTTCTCAAATATTGGTTTTTCATTGTTATAGGATATTGGAACACCCTTAGAAAACATACTCTGACAGTGTATGGCAGAGTGATTTTTCTGTTCAACATGTATGACATAAAGTAAATTTGCCAGTAGTGATGCCACTTGCAAATGGTCAATAAAAGTTAATACTGCAATTTCTGGAATACCTGTTTAGTATTTTTATGGCATGTAAGCTAAAATCTAATATTTTTTTGTGTGTGTGTTCTTACTTCAACCAAAACTAAACAATTTAAATCGAAAGTCATTATTTTTAGATGCAGATCTTAAAATTGCAATGTAGCTATTCAAAATATTGACATTGTTTCACTATAAGATTTTGTTAGAGGATTTATTTCTATTCAAGTATTAGAAACTGTACCTGGCGTTGCAATTACAATGGTGTTAAATTACAATGTTTTATATATATATATATATATATTGTGCATCTTTGTTTTATTTTGCAGTTTGAGATGAATTTCTATTTAAACTATGTTTTATATTTTTAATAGATGATGAACAATTAGGAGGATTGAGCTCTTTAATTAATACTTCAGGATCCAATTCAAGTTCAATTACAAATAGCATTTACAGTTTTTCTTATTCATCAATGGCCCAAAAAACAGCAAAGAATATTTTAAAGCCTCCAAAAAAGAGGTACCTTGTGAATGGAGAATTTCAAAACAATTCTGAAGTCTCGCCAATTGAAGATAGCACAGATTATCCATCTCGAAGTGCTTGTTCTGCTCTCTTAGAATTTGCGGAGGTTTGTAATTTAAAAATTTTAATTCAGCTCTTTTAAAGTATAATTTGATATTCATTCATTTTTTAAACTGATTAAAATATTTTGGTTTGATAATGCATTAATATGACAAAATTTTTTGAGTTAGTTTCTTTTCAAATATAAATAACATTGTTCACAGCAATTGTTTCACAAGATTTTAATGTTTTTCATTGTTTTGAATTGTAATAGGTTGCTTAATCTTTTAACCAATAAAGTAAGTTATCAGTTAGTTGATTACATTTGGCTGCTAAATAATTCATGTAATTTATTGATTGTATTAAAATTTTATTGTTCTATAATTTATACAAGTGAATTTATGGTGCAGTAAACTAGATGCATTTATTCATCTTTACATTCAGTCACTTATAAATCTATTCATTTTAAATGTTCTATTAACTTATTCTTACTTTTTACTTTTTTATTTATCATTTAATACATTATGAATATATTAGAATAAACTTCAACATAATAACTATTTGAAAACCTGAAAAGTAAAAAAAAAATCTTTAGATTTAAAGCACTGTATGGAAGTGTTCACTATAATAATACTCTTATTTCCATCATGGTTAACTCTATTAAATTAATTATGCAAATATCTCTTTAAAATTAAGGAAACTCAGTCTGCCTATTGCATCAAATTAAAGGATGGAGATGGATTGTAAAAGATGCTTGTGGACTCACAGTAATGCATGAAAATACAAAATGAATTGTGTAATCACATTTTATTTTTTGTTTAGTAAAATATTTATTGATTTATAATCTTATACTAGCACACTATAAAAAATTATATGAAAATAACCCGATAATGATATGTAAAATTTACCCTTTTAAAAATTACTGGGGATAATTTATGCATATAGTGCATAAGCAGAAACCCAATATTTAAATCTCATTATGGTGCTTGGTCCCTTTAATTCCACCAATTCCTCACCCAGATACAGAACTCTTGCTTCTCTCCAGTATTTTGATGAATGACCCAACTTTTTTGTGTAAACAATAATTTCAGCACTTTCCTGAAATTATTGTTTACACAAATGAGGAATGTAAAGAAATCATAGTTTCAATAATTATATTTGAAAATATTGGTTTGAAATCAAACATTCTTAGAGTTTAAATATGTGAAATTTTTTACTCCTTGACACCAAAAAAAGAATAATTTAGCAAAATTTAAATTTAGTGAGAAAAGGAAATTTGAGGTGATGATGGTGGGAGGGGGAAAGCACCATTTAACAATTTTCTATATCTTTTTACTTTTTTTTTTCTTTTTACCTTTGATTCAGCTAATGAAGTATGGATTTTTGGAGAGAAAAAATATTTTCAGGGGGAAGGGTGTTGTTTTTACCATCAGACATTCTTTATTGTTTTAATAAGAAGATAAATTATAAATTTATGACTTCCTTTCTGGGACCATCTGAAAAATAGTAATAAAGCAAGATAAAATGAAAGCCTTGCAGTCCCTGATTCTAAAATTTTTTGCCGTTTTTATCCCCAATTTTGGTTCACTTTTTTTTTGCTGTTTTATACCCCAAAATGCCAAGTTTTTTTTAGACATTATGAATAAAAAAACATGTGTTTAAATTCGAAAACTCCTGTTTCAAATAAGTGCAAGCAAAAAGTTAAAGAAAGGGAAATGAGCATTAGGACCATGTGCACTTTTTCTTTCAAGGGGGAGAGAGATACAATTGGTAAGTGGAGAGGATGAATTGGATTTCAGCAGATATTATCCTTTGAAAGTGTAATCAGGGTGACTGTGGTAGTGGGAGAAAATTTCTTGCTAAGATTGTGATTGGGGCAACAGGCATTCTCCAGTTTCACATGGAGGATAGGTGAATACATAAGAAATTCCAACTGTCTTCCATTTCTAGATAGAGAAAGCTGAATGAAAGAAAACTCTTTGTACTTATGATCAGGAATGGTGAAATGGGAAATCATTTCCTACTTCCTTTATGTCCATCTGGAGTGGAGGAAAATCAAAACTTATACTGATTTTGAGATCTGCACATAGACTGAGACGTCATTGTTGTAAGTCGCTCAAAAGTTTTATAAGTCAGTAAAAAATTTTACTCATCGTTTGGCATAGTGACGACTGACATTCGCGAGGGTTGCAGCCAACCCACAAACTAAATTTGCATGTTACAAATAGCTGATTGGTTAAAAGAAATTCATATAAATTGAAAAAGCATAAAATAGATATATTACAAGGAAATCAAACATAAATATGGAAAGAACAATACAGAAAAAACTGAATTGGCAAAACTGTAAATGTCACGTAAAAGTACATAGACAGTAGTTTCCTTTCTATGGAATCCAGGATAAGCCACCAGAAGTTTTGCTAAAAAGAGGGGCAAAATGTTCGCTGAGAACATTTTGGGATAAAACAGTTGAAAGTTTTTTGTTTTTAATATAGTAATTATGCTCAGGTAATCTAATATCAACAATCCTTTTCGTGCTATTAATATAAAGTTTATAATTATTGTCAGAGGAAATAAGGGGGACAACTTACATCCCAGCCAGACTTAAACAGAGGTGCTGATTACTACGGATTCTCCGTAGTTTCTGCGAAAATCATCCTCATACTACGGATTATGGAATTTACATAGCTTCCTACAAAAAATTATCTTCTGTGAAGGCCAATATAAATTTACGGCCACATTTATGGTAGTGCCAATCAAATCAATGGACAATAGGGATTTATGGTCATGTGCATATTATACCTATCAAATTAAGATGACAATGGGGATTTACGGCAGCGTGTACAGTAATGCCAATCAAATCACTATGACAATGGGAATTTATGGCTGTGTGGATGGTAAATTAAGATCAATTTTTTTATGTAAGTAATAAATATGCTTTAAAAGTTGTTACATTTGACATAAGCCTCTGAACACAGGGTTCATACGCCTCCTGGAAATCCTTGAAAACTCCTGGATTTAAGATTTTTCTTATAAGGGCCCTTGAAAACTCCTTATTTTATTCATTTTAGCGCTAAACTCCTGAAAATCAGAAAATACTTCTTGAAAATCGACATTGCTATCTTTTGTCTCATACTATGATCGATAGTTGGCACCACCAAACTAATGATAATGCACAAATACTGATATTGGAAGTATAGAGATGTAATCATTATGGATTTTTAATAATTCTTATGGATTTCGGAACAAAATTACAGACTACGGAAAAGACCCATAAAATTACGGAAAATATCTATTTTTTTTTTCCCATTCATCCTGTAATTATTGCACATTAAATTAACAAAACTTGCATATTTCTCTATGTTGGTTTATTATTCATGTAAATATTTTAATTATTTTGACACATTTAGTATGAATGTGCAATTTGGGGAATTCTCGTGTAGTCCTGGGCGTCCACAAGTATCCTTTTCCATCCATCCCCATCCTCTAAATATTAGTCACTAGATGAACTGAGTTAGCTTATTTTCACATTTTGGTTAATTATAAAGACTAATTTTTTAATTATTTTCTTATAAATAGAGGGATTGCGTAATTCCGATAGTATCGTGTACATTGACGAGCATTGACTAGTATCTTTTTCCATCCATCTCCATCCTGTAATTATTGCACATTAAATTAACAAAACTTGTTTATCTTTGTTTTGGTTTATTATTCATGTTAATTTTATAATTATTTTGACATATTCCATACGATTATGCAATTCAGGGAATTCTCGTATAGTCCTGTGAGTCCTCAAGTATCTTTTTCTATCCTCTATATTAATCATTAGATTGACAAAACTAGCTTATTTTCACATTTTGGTTATTTATTAAGGTTTATTTTTTAATTATTTTTACATAAATAGTGGGATTGCGCAATTCAATTTGCCCAGAGAAATTTAACAGTTTATTTAGAAGAATTTAATATTATCTGGTGATGAAAGCAATATTATTTGTTCCCCATAATAATGTTGTGCCAAAATGTATATTCTGTATTGTTAGAAAATATGGTGCTGATTTTAGGCCAAATTTGAGTGCAGACACATTACATTTTTTTATTATTTAAAAAAATAAGGACTATGTCAAATGTTCTTTATTTTTCATGATTTAGGAAGAAATTATTGAAGTCTGAGCTAGAGCAGGCTAAAAATAAATAAATAAACAACTACATTTAGTTTAAGTTAAGCATATTCTGTTTTCTACTTATTTTTTTAGTTTAAGCTAAGCATTAAACTACAATTAAGAATTTTGAAATTTCTTTTTTGTTTAGTAATGAAGACTAATATATATTCATATTTTGTTTGTTTTGTTTATTTGAACATTTCATATAAAAATATATATAAAAAATTTGAAATGCTTGATCAAATATTTTTCTAATTATCATTCCAAACAATTTTTTTATCGCAAATTTAACCACTCTAGTCATTACTGAAAATTTCCTGCCTAGATTACTGAAACTATAAGCAGTCATTATTCATATAAATATTGTGAAAATACAAAGCAACAATATACAGCAATATAAAGCAAATGTGAGCAGTGACATTGCTGAGGGAAGAGGATTTGGGGGTCATATCCCCTTTCCCAAGAACCCATTCAAAGAAATTATATATGCAAAAATAGAAAACACAATATTTGGTTACCAACCATGCCAGCCAAGTTGATTTTGGATTCATTAAAAAAATTATAAAAGACTTGGTTAAGAAGAAATTTGCTAATGAACCCGCTTTTATTACTGATATTTAATAAATTATGGAGTGTAAATTGGCAAACTTTTCCTTTATTGGTGCATTATAATGTAATTCAAGACAAATTTTGGTATGGCCAGAATGGTGTAGATGGTATAAAACCAAGTGACGTGGCTGAAAGAGAAACATCTATAGAATCTTGGTTTTGCTTCTACATTTAATGTTTAAAAAAACTCCTGGAAAAATGCTCGAACCCTCCCGGAAAACTCCTTAAAAACTCCTGGAAATGGGTTCTTGCAAAAGAGTATGAACTCTGAGGCCAATATAAATTTACGGCCGCATGCATGGTAGTGCCAATCAAATCAATGGACAATAGGGATTTATGGTCATGTGCACATTATACCTATCAAATTAAGATGACAATGGGGATTTATGGCAGTGTGCACGGTAATGCCAATCAAATCACTATGACAATGGGAATTTATGGCTGTGTGGCTGGTAAATTAAGATAACTTTTTTTTATGGAAGTAATAAATGTGCTTCTTTAAAAGTTGTTAAATTTGACATACACTTCTGAACAGTTTCTTTTTTTAATTACACTATATGACAGTGAAAGTGAGACACCAAGAAGGAGTGGGCAGAAAAAATATGCAAATTGCAGGGTAGACGCAGCTCACTGAGTTATGTAAATGATGCGAAATGCACAGCTGTCCCGCACATGTTGAGTGAGATATAAGGGAAGGAACCTGCAGAATTGGCAATAGTCGTGCCAATCTGTCTGCCAGGGAAATCATTTTGCAATTTTTTTGCCTCAGAGGAAATGTGTAGTGCAGAGAATGCCAGGCCGCCGCCAACTGAGGCAGTTCCAGCAGACAGACTATTTCACGAGGGGTATGGTGATCAGACTCAGAAGGGCAGATTGGTCCATATGTCAAATCTCAGCGGACAGCCTCCTACACTTGTCCACGGTATACCAGCTGTGGTGAATATGGTTGGAACAAGGGAATTCGGCATGTTTGAAGGGTACCTGTACGGCCAGAGCGATGTCAGCATGTGTAGACTGATGCATCCACCGACAAACATTGGTGGCTCCGCAGGCCACTTCCGTCACCCTCAGCATATGCAGGATACCCTTGATGCTCCCATATTGACAGGGACCATTTTCTGCTGATTGGTCGCCAGCAACCTGCACTAATGGTGTTCGTTAAGAAGACTACCATTGACCCAACAGCACAGATTCCTCCATTTGCAGTGGTGTCGGGATAGAGCCACTTGAACGATGGAATGGCACAGGGTCGTGTTCTCAGATGAGTTGCGCTTCTGTTTTAGCAATGACATTCGCCGTGTATGAATTTGGCACCGAAGTGGTGACAGGTTCAATCTGGCCGCATCTGTGTTACGTCTCACCACCTGGCATCATGATTTGGAACACCATCGCCTACGATAGTGGGTCAACTCTGGTCCGCATTGAGAGCACTATGACAGCCCAACGATACGTGGATGACGTGCTCTAGCCGGTGACACTACCCTTCCTTCAGGGGATGCTCAATGCCATTTACCAGCAGGATAATGCCTGACCACACACGGCACGCATCAGCCAACATGCCCTGCAAGGTACCCAATTGCTTCCCTGGCCACCAGTCTCCCCTGATCTCTCACTAATTGAACATGTCTGGGACGTGATTGGATGTCGCTTGTGTGCACTGCCCTTGCCACGTTTAGAAGATGTACTTTGACAAATGGTTGACTGGGAATTGGCAGCCATCCCTCAGGACACCATCCTCACACTAATTGGCTCTGTACCTTGATATGTTGCTACCTGTATCGCCGCCCAGTGGTCCTACAACCTATTGATCAGATGGTGTTATCACTCAGTATATAGGTGTATCATTACAGTGTCTAGAAGTAATAGTGTGCCGACTGTCTATACCTACCAATGCTAGGAGCTATTCCTGAAAAGCCGCCTCTGCCAGACGGCTCTGGTCTCTAATAAGAGATCAAAAGCTGAGGAGTTAACATTGAAACTAATGGGAATTTAATGTAAATGGAATGTCCAATATCTTTTGAAATAACTGAAGAATTTGTGTGAAATTTGGTGTGATTATTGCAAGTGGTATACACAAAAAGTCATTTGATTTTCAGAGAGATTGAGCTAAGGATATATTTGTATTTTTAAAATTTTATTTAACTTGATCTAGTGTTTGTTCAAATCTTTGAGGTCCAAAATAATCAGGTTCATTGATCACAGTAATGTGAAATTCGGTATGACATTTTCTCTTGTAGTACATTTCAGTTCTTTGGATTTTGAAGCTTATCAGGCTAGCCCGTCCTGGGCCCGTCATAGGACTTAACCGTTTTTAGAGAATAACTTGAAAATCAGAAAAAGTAAAAAATCTAAATTTAATATATCATTTCTTTTGGGGTATATTTTAATTCTTTCAATTTTAACCATATCAGGTTAGCCTGTCTTGGGTCTGCTTTAGAAATTCACCCATTTTTGCGGAATAATTCGAGAGCAGGTGTATCTAAAAATTCAAAGTTTAGTGTATCCTTGCCATTTCTGATATATTTTAACACTTTGGATTTAAAACCTTATCAGGCTAGTCTTTCCTGAGCCCCCCAACAAAAGGAATATACTCGTTTTTTGAGAATAACTTAAAATTCTGAGCATCTAGAATGTCTAAATTCAATATATCATTGTCCTTTGGGGTATATAACGTTTCATCGCATTTCGAACCTTATCGGGCTAGTGGACCTTTCGAACCTTATCGGACAGGATGGACCTACTCAGAAGGAAAGATTTTTCAAAGCTATAAGCAGCAAGCTTTCATTCATTAGATGTTTGTTGTAATTGATGTTGAAAATCTATATTTTGATTTAAAAAGGCTGTTTTTATAGCCATACCATATCAGTTTTCTAATAGATCTATCAACATATTTAATAGTTTTTATAGTTAAAGCATGTCCTCAAATTCTAAGAAAAAAGTGAATGAGAGACACTGCTTCGTACCTGAATGTAATACAGGTTACAAAAATTTCAGAGGCAAATATTCTCTATTTAAAGCTCCTGACGATAAGCTGAGGGTAGACAGCTGAAATAGACAGTTAATACCTCATGCAGATAAAGTTCTAAACAAAAACTCTGTGGTTTGTGAGTTGTATTTTGCTAAGGAATTAAGGAATTTATTGATCATAATTACGTAAGGTTCAAATTCCAAGAGGTTAAAATATACCGCAAAATATCAAAATTGGAATTTTTAGCTACTCCGATTCTCAAGTTATTTTTAAAAAATGAGTGTATTCCTAAGGCGAGCCCAAGATTAGCCCGATGAGGTTCAAAATCTGAAGAATTAAAATATACTGCAAAAGAAAATTTTATACTAAATTTAGGTTTTTATAGCTGTTTTTGTTTTCGAGATATTTTCAAAAAACGAGTACATTCTTATTTTGGGTCTAGGACAGGCTAGCCCAATAAGGATTCAAGTCCAAAGAGTTAAAATATACCACAAAAGACATCATTCTGAACTTGGAATTTCCAACTACTTCCGTGCGGTTATCGAGTAATTTGCAAAAACTGAATACATTCTTATGGCTGGCCCAAGACAGGTTAGCCCTATAAGATTTAAAATCCAAAGAATTAAAATATACCCCAAAGGACAATGATATATATATAAAAGATTTAGACATTCTAGCTGTGCTGGTTTTCGATTTATTCTGAAAATCGAGTTCATTGCTGTGGCGGATCCAGGATGGGCTAGCCCGATAAATTTTACATCCAAAAAGTTCAAATATACCTCAAAAGACAACAACATGCTAAACTTGGAATTTTTAGCTTCTTCGTTCTCGAAATATTCTCCCAAAACGAGTGCATTCCTAAGGCGGACTAGCCTAATAGGCTCAAAATCTAAAAAATTAAAAAATATCCCAAAAGACAATGATATATAAAATATTTTAGTTGATCTGCTTGAGTTTTTTAATAAAAATGAGTACATTAATATGTCGGGTCCCTGACGGGCTACCCCGATATGGTTCAAATTCGAAAGTATTAAACTTTACCCCCCCCCCCCCCCCCCCCCTCAAAAAATGATATACTAAATTTTGATTTAGCTGCTTTGATTTTCGAGTTATTCTTGAAGAACCAGTACATTTCTATTTTGGGCTCAAGACTGGTTAGCCTCATAAGATTCAAAATCCAAAGAAATAAAATTTACCCTAAAATACAATGATATACTAAATTTAAGGTGCCTTCCCACTCAACGCAATGTGCCACAGCTGAAGGTTGAGTTCACACATGCGCTGTACGATGAAAAAGTGGGGGGAAGTTCTCTTCTGCGATGAACTCAGGCCGCAAAGCTAAATTCGAAATGAAACTGAATTCAACTCATACCGCATGGTTGACGGCAACGCAACAGCCAATAGTATCGTAGATGATGTTTTCACACCTGCTAAATTAATATTTCATATAGTAATTTTTTTATTTGATTTTTTTTATTTGGATTACTTCAGGTATCAGAAGCTTAAACAGATGAATGAACATTAAAAAATATATGGATTTGTCACATATCTGTATAAAAAATCAAATAAATATTTGTTGAAAAATATTCACTATTTTAAGATACAAAATTAATTTAAAAAGCGTTATTTCCGATGTTGACTGTGATGAAACAAACAAAAAAAAATGTAAAAAAGTATTTAAATTCAAGAATGCCGTTATTAAAATATCATGTCTTAAATAAATTTAAGTTCATTAACATTTTATACTTGATTTTGAAGGTTTTCAAATATATACTTACATTAAATATCCGAATATGTTCTTTGCTCATTTGTATAACTTTTAAAACATTTCTCATTAAAGTAAACTTTTAAATTTAAAAATTATTTTATCTACATTTATATTTATTAAGTAATTATGTTTTAAAATTGATTTATATTTACATGTAAACTTATTTTTTTTTATTAAAAACAAATGATTTTCAAATGTATTGTAAATTTCTAATTGTCTATGTACATTTTAAATAATAAAAAATTCTTCAAATGTTAGTGCCAAATTATTAAAATGCAATTTCTTTAAAATTTCAAAGTAAGTTTGATTTTTGTTTCTATTCTAATCTAAAATGTTCAAAATTACATGTCGAAAGATAACTACTATAAGGATGTTTGATGATTTCTGTCTAATTTTATATGCATATTTTATATTTACTATTTCTACAAGAATTTTTTCAATTAAAAAGAATAGCTTAAAATGTATATTCCATCTGTAGCTGGTATAAAGTATAGTTCAAGGTATTTTTCAAAGAAATAAATTTTTATAAACATTTAAACTTAAAAATAATTTACTGATATAAGGTTATTTTATATATAGGACTTAAAATAATTTAAAACAAAAAATTCTGCTGATTATTAAAGAAAATTTTATTTGAATATTTTAGCAACAGATTGTAGCACTTGTAAAAATTGAAGATTTGCTTGGATTTGAACCAGAGCCCACTCATTCGCGGAGTTGATTCTCTACGCCAAAGCCAAAACTTTACATTCGAAATGTACTAATAAATTATATCATGCAAAACATTTAGTGCTATTTCAGAGTATTATTTTAAAGAGTAAACAGAATATGTTTTCAAGTCTTCAAGTTGTTTTAGTATTGCAGTAAAAGACCAAAAAAGTCTATGGAGAACATATATCAAAATGCATTTTCTAAATTCTGTCTGTTTTTCTTTTAAACGATTCGAGAAAGAGAACATATTTGTATTCGTTAAAATGAGGAAATTGCCATAATGCAGTAAATATCCTAAAACAATGTAAATTAGAACCCTTTGTGTTTTGTGATGGAATCACTTTAGTTTGCTTATTTTAGAAAACTGATTAAATATGTATATATTGCCAAAGCAAACTCGCATACACTCTTGTTTAAATTCACAGAAAGACGAATTTTCTGAAATGCGCCAATACTGTAAACTAGCGAGCCACTGGTAAATATAAATTTGAATCAGAAGAGACCAAAGAGATTATATTAGTAATAATGTCTTTATTACTAATATAATCTCTTTGTTATTGATACTCTGTTGTAATTCATATTATATAATATTTCATGTATATAAAATCGCTTTGGAAGAGCTGGTTTTTAAACATGGCCGCTGAACTAGGAGAAATTTCTGCGCTTTCATCTGATTGGCTACATTTTTTCGCCGTCGACCGACTGTGAAGGGGGGTTTACCATGACGCAAAAACTTGCGTGTACCTCAAGCTTTGCCGTGAACCATCTACCTTTGCAATGCGGTGAGTGGGAAGGCACCTTTAGACATTCTAGTTGCTACAGTTTTGGAGCTATTCATTCTTAAAAAGTGAGTACATTTTTTTGTTGGGCTCAGGATGGACTAGCCCGATAAGGTTTTAAATCCAATGAGTTAAGATATACCTCAAATGATGACGACGTTTTAAACTTAAAACTTTTAGATGTTCCATTTCTCAAGTTATTCCCTGAAAATGAGTTAATTTCTAAGGTGGGCCCATGACGAGTTTGCCCAATACGGTCCAAAATTGAAAGAATTAAAATATACTCCAAAAGAAAAGGATATATTAAATTTAGATTTCCTACTTTCTCTGATTTTCATGTTATTCTCTAAAAACGGGTACAGTCCTATGGCGGGCCCAGGACGGACTAGCCCGATAATCTTCAAAATCTAAAGAACTGAAATGTACCACAAGAGAAAACGTCATACCAAATTTCACATTATTGTGATCAATGAACTTTATTATTTTGGACCTTAAAGGTTTGAACGAACACCAGATCAAGTTAAATAAAATTTTAAAAATACAAATATATCCCTAGCTCAATTTCTCTGAAAATCAAATGAACTTTTGTGTATACCACTTGCAATAATCACACAAAATTTCACACAAAATTCGTCAATTAACATTAGAACAACGGAAGCAGTCATTTTGACCGCATAACTGCTTTGAGAAATTATTCCTCCAAAACGGCTAATCCCAGCCCATTGAAATTTTATGACTTTTCTTATTTTCTTAAAGTTATTGAAAACATAGAAGAAAATTATAGGTTTTATAATAAGAGAACAAATCAACACTCTCCCTAGAACGATGGCAGTTGTGAAGGTAGTTATGCGGTCAAAATGACCGCTTCTGCCGTTCTATTGTTAATTCCAAAGACATCGGTCATTTCATTTACATTAAATTCCCCATTAGTTTCAATATTAATGCCTTGTCTTTTGATCTCTTATTCGAAATCAACACTATCTGGCGGTGGCAGTTTTTAGGGAACCTGTTTTTTGCCTCGGTTGGCACACTATCTTTTCTAGGCACTGCAGTATCATGTTGCAATAAACATCACTTATTGTTCGTTGCTGTCTCTCTCTGTTTGCCAATTTTCATCACTTTCTGCCCACTCCTTGATGTCTCATTTTCATTGTTACATAGTGTATTTTCACATAAACAGTGCAATTGCACAATTCAGTTTATGTTCTCATCAATTAGTATCTTTTTCCATCTATATCCTTCTAAATATTGTATATTAGATTGATTAAGCTGGTCTTTTTTTATATTTTGGTTTCTTATTAAGGTTGATTTTTGAAATTATTTGCGCATATATTCTTGTAAATCGCCAAGAGTCCATAAGTATAGTTTTCCTTCTATCTCCATATTCTAAATGTTACATATTAGAAACACTAAACTAGCTTATTTTTATATTTTGGTTAATTACTAAGGTTAATTTTTTTAGTTATTTTGCATAATACATATATACCTATTTTGAAAAATGGGTATGAACCCCTTTGAAAGGATATTTTCCAGAAAGTGATATTAAAACAATGATTTAAGCAAATAAAAAGCAACTATTTGGCAGGGATATATTAAAATTGATATATTCGCATCTATAAATACATTACTATATATACACTACGTGACAGTGAAAATGAGACACCAAAGAGTGGGCAGAAAAATATGCAAATTGCATGGTAGACGTAGAGCACACAAAGTTATGTAAATGATGTGAAATGCGCAGCTGTCCCGCACACATAGAGTGAGATATAAGGGAAAGAACCCGCAGAATCGGCAATAGTGCCGCTCTGTCTGCCAGGGTAATCATTTTGAATTTTTTTTGTCTCAGAGGAAACGTGTAGTAGCAGAGGATGCCAGGCTGTCACCAACCAAGGCAGTTCCAGCAGGCAGACGATTTCACGAGGGGTATGGTGATTGAACTCAGAAGGGCAAATTGGTCCATATGTCAAATCTCAGCAGACAGCTAGCTACCTACATGCGTCCACGGTGCACCAGTTGGGGCAAAGATGGTTGAAACAAAGGAATGTGGCACATTTGAGGGGTGCCGATACAGCCAAAGCAATGTCAGCACGCGTGCACTGACTCATACGCCAGCAAGAGTTGGCAGCCCTGCAGGCCACTTCCGTTGCCCTTTTGTAGCATGTGCAGAACACCCTTAATGTTCCCATATCGACCATGACCATTATCCGCTGATTGGTCACCGGCGACCTGCACACCTGCACTCATGGCACCCATTAAGAAGACTGCCATTGACCCAACAGCATAGATGTCTCTATTTGCAATGTGTCAGGATAGAGTCATGTGAACGGCGGAATGGCGCAGGGTTGTGTTCTCTGATAAGTCGCACTTCTGTTTTAGCAATGACAGTCACTGTGTATGGAGTCTGGTGCCGAAGGGGTGACAGATCCAATCTGGCTGCATCTGTGGTATGCCACACTGCGGCATCATGATTTGGGGCACCATTGCCTACAATAGCAGGTTACCTCTGGTCTGTATTAAGGGCACTATGACAGCCCAAAGATACTATCCTTCCTTCAGAGGATGCCCAATGCCATTTACCAGCAGGATAACGCCCAAGCGCACACGGCACGCATCAGCCAACATGTCCTGCAAGGTACCCAGGTGTTTCCCTGGCTACCAGTCTCCCCTGATCTTCCACCAATCGAACACGCCTGGGACATGATTGGATGTCGCTTGTGTGTGCTGCCACCGCTGCGTTTAGAGGACGAACTATGGAATATGGTTGACAGGGAATGGGCCACCATCCCTCAGGACACTCTGCACACTTATTGACTCTGTACCTAGACATGTTGCTGCCTGTATCGTCCGTTGCCTGTTGTGGTCCTACAACCTGTTGATCAGATGGTGTTATCGCTAAGTGTATAGGTGTATCATATTCCAATAAACATCACTTATAGTTCATTGTTGTCTCTCTGTTTGCCAATTTTCATCACTTTCTGCCCAATCCTTAGTGCCTCATTTTCACTGTCACATAGTGTTGAAGACCCAGACCGTCCGACTCGTCCAGAGGACTAAGAGCAACTATTTGGACGGCCGGACTGTCACATACTGTCACATAGTGTATATATTTTTTTTTTTATTAAAGATCAATATTTGCTATCTTTAATGAAAACTTGTATTTTACCAAATGTAAATGTTTATTTTCAGTATAAAGTATTTTTAACTGGATAAAAATTTATAAATATATATATTAATGTATAATTTTATATATACTTAAATAATTTTATGTATATTATATGCATTTTTGTATTAAGTGAGCATATATATTTCATTTCTGAACCTGACTACTGAAAAAGTCCTAAAACTACTGATATATTCCTTCTTCACTACTGAAATCTGCATCAACTGAGTGGCATCTGCTTGAAAAATAGATTTTAAATTTGTTGGACCAGATACAGCTAAATCTAAAAATAATAGAATGAGCAAATTTTAAGTAGAATTCATGAAATAATTGAACAAGAGGTCACTTAGTTGTTTTACTAATTATGCTTAACTTTCTGACACCAGTGTATAAAAATTTCCTTATGTATAGGAGGTGTACTTTATGCCTGAAAACTTGGAAATGCACTTAGTTTCACACTGTGACTTAGCTGAATAAATTGTTTATGTAAAATTATTTTTTGTTTGTCTAGAATACTTCTATGCATCGTTCACTATGGCTAGAAATTTTCTGCTTCAAACTTCTAATACTTCTTTATTTTCTGTAAGAGTAAAATTTATATTTTCAATATGACTTCATGCATATTTTCCCTTTGATTCTTGCATTAATGTATATTTGACCGGTTTATCTATAAATGCGTGTGTAACAGTCACAGGTCAGGTATTTTATAGCAGAATAGACATGTTTTGAACAAAGGATTTTACATTATCAATTTTAAGTATTTGTTGTCCTTTTCAAAAATTTTTATGTATTTGCTTATTATTTTAATAATTTTAATGCCTATAAATATAAGCAAGAAGTATAAATGCTACATAAAATTGCAACCATTAGCATAAGGCTTTGAAGAGTGTGTCATTTATGATTTTACTATTAAATTTTCAGATATTAAAAGTTCTAGGCACTAAAATAACATTGTGAAACTTAATGAATAATATTCAAAATGTAACTCAAAAATAGTGTTATGAATAATTATGGTTGCATAATGTGTGAAATGTTATTTATTTTATTTCTTATAAATGTTTATTACAGTATAAACAGATGGTTTGCTTAAAATTTATCTCAATATCAGCCATATCATAGATTAAGAATATACAATATTGTCTGCATGTACTGGCATCTATTTAAACATGCATTAGGCCATGTTTAAATGTCCTATTTTTTTTTCTCTTTGGATTGCAAACTCACTATGAATCATGTGCATTGTGACTCTACTTATAAACTTCTTTTGTAATAATTCATTTTCTCCCTATTTAGATATGCAGCAGTAATGCTGTTCGTGAAAGTGCATCTACTGCTTTGACCTCAAATGACAGGGTCCATGATTCCAAAACATTTATTCCCCCTGTTACTTCCAATAGCAAATATACTCCAATCAGCACAGATTCTTCTGATCACTCTCTACCAGGGTCTTTCACATATCCAGTACTTTGCAGCATGCAAAAATCTGAAGAAGGAAAACATAATTTATTTTCTTCAGGTGGTGCTAATTCCATTTCTCGTCATAAGACAGATAGTATTACTGATCAGCAAGAACAGCCTCTCGATTTGTGCAAGAACAAAGGAAAAACCATAACTGCTAGCCACCAACAACTCATTGATCATTTTGTTGATAAGTTTTTATGTGATACTCCAGTACCTCAAAATAGCTACTATAAATCCTCAATTATAGATCCAGAGTTTTGTAAAATTTTGTCAGATAAATGTGCCAGTAATTCATCTGTTTCTAAAGGAGAAAGGTTAAATCGTACTTCTTTTACGTTATCTGTTGCTATTGAATCAGCTGTAGATAAAGCTTATAGCATGGACAGTTCAAAATCACACAAAGTAGAAGTGCCAGATAATAGTGCAATTGTTGAACATATCACACATAGCAATTGTGATTTTAATTTTCAGTATAATGCAGAAGATATCCAAACGCCTTTAAAATCTACTGCATCAAATACAGAAAATGAATCTAAATCCAGTGAACAAAATGTTGAGAGTACTAGCTCGTGCTTTGATAATAAAAGTGTAAAACACATTGCTGACTCGACTTCTATTGATACAGCTAATAACTTTGTAAATAATCAGAATCATTCTCCAAAGTTAGGGTCAAGAACAAATGACAATAGTAGTAGTCCATTTTTCTGTAAAATGATTTCTCCTCCCAAAAAGTCACGTGTTTGGTGTGATATTTTTATGAATGAACAATTATCAAAAAGTGACAGTATTGAAAGTAACTCCCATGTACCTAATAGTATAGTTTCTGATTTGCCATCTCCAGCAAGGAGGAGTTCACAAAGGACATGTAAAGGTCGTCGTTATCAAGCACTCATTACTGAAGGTCTTTTACAGTCAGCAAAAGAAAGAAAATCTGGTAACAGTAGAAAATCTGGACTTTTGGATAAGGGGAAAAATAAAGTTAGTCAGGCTATTGAAAATAGTTTAGTTCCTGGTTCTAAAAAAAAGCGGAAGAAGGAAGATAAAAACAAAACTGCTAGAACGGAATCTCAAGTGTTTGGCAAAAGGTAATTATTGTCATTCTACTTTCATTCCATGACTTTCAACAAAATCTTACTATTAACATGTGAAAACCTGTGTTTGTCAGTATGTATCTCTTTTCCTTTCCAAAGTCCTTACTTGGCCTAGAAGCTCATGTTTTTAAAATGTAGCTAACAATCCGATGAGTTGCTGGAATATGAAAAAAAATTATCCCTCGGGCTGATGAAGTCGCGGATTTAAAACAACAGGGTAAGATTATTTATATGGAATTATATTTTATAAACAAAATACCCCATTTTCCGGTCGACTTTTTGAACCCGGAAATGAAACGAAAGTTTAGATGGACGGCAGTAGATCGGCTCTTGGTTGGAGCGTGAATTACGTTGTTAGCGTTAATCCCTCCTCCCCCTTATTCAAATCACAACTCCCGATGAATTATTTTGCGTACAATATACATCGTTATTTAAATAAGGAATTCAGGGGGGCGACAGAACCGGGAAATCAGGGAACTCAGGGAATTCTCAGGGAAAAATGATTTTCTGGAAATATCAGGGAAAACTCTGGGAATTTTGCTTCAAATTAGGGAAAATTTTGGAATTTTGTTTCGCAAGTCGCCGATCTTCAAATCCCTGTGAAAATATTTGAACAGGAATTTTCCTTTCTCTTTGTCCCTCTGCGAAACTGCCCTCGTTATGTGGAAGTGTTAAGCTTTATTCTGATTGGCTGTTGATCAGATGATGTCATAAAGCTTTAAATTCCCATTCACCACGTGGCGATTAAACTTGAAAACTGGCAATTAACGAAATCCTGATTACTGGCCAAACTGTGTGATAGCGTAGGATGGCTATTCCTAAACAAATCTACCTGTGGAGTGAGAAAAATCTGTCAACAACTGCTACAATACTGCTACGGCTCTCCAATAGTTTCCCCCCCTACGAGGCGATCGTAATTTATTGCATTTGCTGCTGAGAAGGAGAGCAATCCACATTTCTATCTTACCCCTCCCAGTTATCACCGATGTGATTTACGACATTCCGGGGTGTAGCGTCTTTGCCGTACTCTCTACAATGAGCACAGCAAATAATAATTACGACTTAAATGGGTTCCCTCATTTTTACATGTGACTCAAATTTAAAAGGATTCCCGAAAGTGGATGTATGAACGGAATTAAAATCACTTGCTAAAATAAAAATGATGCGTGAAACTTGTTTCGGTTATTTCGTGCTTGTGAATTTATTTATTGGTTAAATAAATATTCATTATAGCATATTTTTCACAATGAAAAATTAAAAGAATTAATCTATGAACGAGTTTCGGGAATACGCTGCCGCTCAGGGCCGGTGCGAATGAATTAAATCTGGGCGCCCCACACGAATAAAGGATATCAACCTTGGGGATGAGGGAATGCTTTTCCGAGCTGAATTGCCGATATTGCAATGTTATTTATTATTGTTCTACTTTTCTACATATGAATGGTCCATAAACGACTATACGGAAATTATGAATGTGTGTAGCATTGGCTAAAATAGCGCGTTTGAAGGATACCATCCCGGACATACTTCGTATTAATTTTAAAGCTTGATTGCGAGAACTTCATTATTTTTAAAATCTCGATGTACGACAGTTTTTCGCTAGAAGAAATTTCAGATTTCC